>JAADXN010000205.1:0-35402 GCA_023337875.1 Pythium apleroticum | reverse complement strand
TCTTGGCTGTCGCTTTGGCTCGGCACAAGCCCGTGCTCGAAGATGCGGTAGAACGCTGCCACCAGACTCGCGGGTGCGCCTTCGCCCGTGCCACGAGACGAAAACAAGTGCGAGTTCTCGTGCCGCAGCGTCTCAATCGAGTGAGCCAGCGTCTCCACCTCGCGTTCGAGTCGTATCAACGTAGCTTGCTGGCGAGCGCGTCGCCGGCGTTGGTAACCACGATACTGCTCCCGCCGACGATGCACAGACTCGCTGAGTTGCTGCTCTTGGCCCTGGGGCGGCCCTGCTACTAGCCTGGCTGCCGTAGCGTCCGCACTACTGTTGCTTTGGCGAGGAACGTCCGTGTTGAATGATCGCTGCATGGACCAACTGCGAGCTATTGGGGTGACGACTTGGAGAATGCCGCGGAGTTCCACCGCTACTGGGGTTTGCGGTTCGTCATGCAATCTCGCTATGGATGAATAAACGGTTGAAAGAGAACTTGCGGTCACCAAGCGACCTGGCGATCCTGCAACACATCATGCACTTCATATCCGAATGCCATGTACGTCCACGAGCCATCACGGCCTCCCGAGGCAGCCAGCGACCACAGGAACCAATCGCCTACCAAAGTACATTGACGCACCATGTTAATGTCGAATACATGCGAGGGTGTTCGCGTGGTGTGCGACAAAAGCAATGCACTCGTCCAGCTTGTTCGATACACTTCCACGTTCGAACTGCAACCTCGCGAATACTTGATACCCTGCTAGAACGGTTGGCCCTGGTTCATGCGGAACGGGTTGCTGAGCTGCTGGTCGATGAGCTTCTGCGCGTCGCTGATGAGCCGCTTGGCGTGAGGGTACTTCCGGCGGATCACGCCATGGCCGTCCACGTAGCTGGCGCCGTGGGCCGTGCGGTTGCGCGTCTCGGTGAGCAGCGTGTTCAACCCAAACGACAAGGCGTCGCAGTCGCATCGGCTCTCGCAGATCAAGATCAACTCGTTCGACACCGTCTCAGCTTCCGTGGGCTTCTCCCGTCCGCCGCCTTCTTTGTAGAACAGCACGACCGCATGGTCGTACGTGGTCGATCGCCGGCGTCCCAGAGCCGATTTGAGCATCAGTGGAGACTCGACCGAGATCTTGATCACGTCACTGAACGCCAACGCGTGGTCCGTCTTCTTGGAGCTCCACAGCAACTGCGAGCCGATCGCGTCGATGCGGAAGAGCCGCCACTGGGGCGCCTTGCGGCGGGACCGCAGCTGTGAGACAGAACAACACTTGACGTGAGCCCTCTGTTCGAAAGCTACCTGCTTCAACAGATCCGTTCGTACCTTTTGGATGGGCACGCCCTTGATCATCGTCACGAGAAAGTGGGCTAGTCGTAGTCTCGCGTCTTGAATCAATCCGATCTCCTCGAGGGAAAAGTACTCCTCGATATGCTGGAAGTTGTCGGCAGCGTTGGGCACCGCCGACTCGGCCATGAGCAGCGCGTGCTCGGCGCGCAGAAGGTATCGGCGGAAGAAGCGTTGGATCTTGACAGCCGCGTCACGACAGATCTGGAACTCGCGGGCCGACACGAATTTGCGCACCCCCTCCATGCGCTCTTCGAGAAGCTTTTGCTTCTCTAGAGCCTCCAGTCTTCTCTCAAATTCGGGGTCCTGGCGTAGTAAGTACAGTCGTCGCCTGGCAGCCATTCGACGTCCGAAGAAGCCACGCACGAGCCGCTGGACCAGTATCGCGACTGTGTGCGCGTCCAACATGAACGAGTCGTAGATCGACGCTGTCTTCCGGACGATGCGAGGCCCGCCTCCGTACACGAGCATGAAATACTGCCACGATACAAAGTTCACGCACCGGTAGTGCGTGCCGAGTTCGAATCCGGCCTTGGCTTGGGTCCGGTCGTCGTCTCTGAGGAGATGGCTGTTGTCGACGCCCCCTGGGGGATCTTCGCCGACTTGGATGTAGTGCTTCCACAGCTCAAGCCACGACGCCGCGACGATGTAGAACAGGTTCTGGCCTCCAACACTCGGCACCCGGGACAGGAAATCCAATGCAAGTGCTTCCTCGTCGGCTCGCACGCGAGCGAAGTCGATCTCCAGGAACGTCATGATCTCCAGCGAGAACAACCCGCGGCTCGCCAGCATCGTGATCACGCGCTGCAAGTACTGCGCGAGGCTCTGCGCGCGCTCGCTCAGCACTGGCATCTTCAGCAAACGGCTACGCTCTGGCATCTGCCATTTCGATACATCAATCAACTCACGGTGTCAAAGCAGGGTGAAGTTCATGAAGAGGCTGGCACTGAACGTACTTCTGGGATGATGGGTAGGCGGCGCTGTAAGGCGACATGGAGAGCCGCGAACTCGGAGTATCGACGCCTCACGATGTGCTTGCGAAGGCAGTAGTGGACTGTTATCACGTAGTTGGTGTACGGCATGCGCCAGCGACGCTGGGCCTGCTCGATCGTGGTGATCCACACGTCCAGTATCGCGCTGGCGCGGTCCGCACTCGGCTCCGCGAGGCCCTGATCCTCCAACGGCCGAAGCCGAGCAAGAATCGCGTCCGGTTGGTACTCTATGTGTTCGAGCAATGGCACCGAACGCAGGAATCGGTAGGCGACTGCCTGTCGCTGGAACGAGTCGTCTTCTTGCGTCGCATTGTTTTTCGCAGCGTCGCCCGAGTTGGCGCGGATGTGGAACGCGTGCTGCAAGCACAGCGTGCGGAACGTTGAGACTACGAGTTCTGGTGGCGAGCCGACGGGGATCTGCAGCTCATCGTACGCCTTCGAGGCCGCCTCACGAGCTTTATCCACAGGTAGCACGCCCATTTCTAGCCGTAAAATCAAAGTGAGACCGTGGTATGTGGCTCCGCGACCTTTGAAGATCCAGATCCACCTGTGAAAACGTATAGTGCATGACCGTCTAAGAGAGGTGAGCCAAATCCCACAAAAGTCGTCGTCCATAGGCAAGTGTGGGTGATACTATGTAGTAGGTCGGGGCTGCTGACAAGACTCTATCTTGGCTCAGCGCAAGATCTTCTATAGCAGAGCCTTCGTGGATCATGTAGTCTCGTGGGACTCCGACCGTCCTTCTCTCTACTGGGCCGTCATCATGGACGCCAGCTCGCCGTTCTTGATGGCCAGCAGCTCGTTCGGCGCTCCGAACTCGGCGATGCGGCCCTGCTTGAGCACCATGATCTTGTCGTAGTCGATGATGGTCTGCACGCGGTGCGCGATCGTGATCACGGTCGCAGACGCAAACTCACGGCGGATCGACGACTGGATCAGCGTGTCTGGGAGCACATACATAGGAAAACGTCAGTCAAAAGGCTACTTACGGTCTGCAACGAACTGAAGAGGGGGGATGACGCACCAGTGTTGTGGTCCATGGACGCGGTCGCCTCGTCGAGACACAGGATCTTGGAGTTGCGCAGGATCGCACGCGCCAGGCAGATCAGCTGGCGCTCGCCCAGACTGAAGTTCTCGCCAGCCTCCATGACCTGCTCGTCCAACTGGCCAGGCAGGCGGCTGATGAAGTCGTGGAGATGCGACTTCTTGATCGCACTCCACAGCGTCGCGTCGTCAAGTTGGCCCGTCGGGTCCAGATTGAAGCGGATACTCGACGCAAACAGCACGGGCTCTTGCGGGATGATGGCCATGCGCGAGCGAAGATCCGGCAGATCGATCTGCGAGATGTCCACGCCGTCGATTTCGATGCGACCGGCGTGGAGACGCACGAGCCGGAACAGCGTGAGCAGCAGCGAGCTCTTGCCGGCGCCTGTGCGGCCACAGATGCCCACTCGCTCGCCGCCCTTGATCGTGAACGACACATCGCGAAGCACGAGATCCGCTCCTGGGTGGTACTTGACTTGAACGTTCGAGAACACGACCTGGCCCTGCTCAGGCCACTGCGGACGGTCACGCAGCAGAGGCGACTGGCTCAACCCACCGTCGCGGAACGGCGACTCGTCCAACTCGATGGCTTCCACGTCCACGCGGCAGTACTCGTCCGTGCGCTCGATGCTGTTGAGCGCGTTCTCCATGTCGATGTTGTTGCGCACGATCCAGTTGAGCAGACCGCTCACGTTCTGCGAGTAACTGAGCAGCAGACCCGCCATGGCGCTGGAGAGCACGAGGTGCTGCCGGCTGACAAAGCACGCCACGCACAGCGTGATCATCGCGCCCAGCGACTCCAGGCGCACGCCCAACCAACGGTTGATCAGATTGAGCGACAGGAACGCCTTCGTGTTCTCGTTGATGCGGTACGCCTGGTCGTTCATGGTCTTTGGCACCATTTGGAACGCGCGGATCGTCACGAGGCCGTTCAGCGTCTCCGTGAAGTGCGCGTACACTGGGCTCTTGGTGATACTGTCGAGGCGCTGCAACTCACGACACGACTTGCGGTAGTACAGTTGGACGGCATAGTAGAGACCGAACACTGGCAGCAGCACCACAAGCAGTAGCGGCACGCTGGAGCTCTGGATGACGAGCATGCTGCTCAGCGACAGCAGCATCGTGGTGAACGACACGATGTTGGCGTTCAGCTTTTGGTCTGCGCAACACATCGTTGTTAATTTTCCATGCAAAACCCACTGAGCTAGCACAAAGAGACCGTACCGATCGTGTTCATGTCGTTGGAGAAGCGGTTGAGCACGCGTCCGATGGGCGTCGTGTCGAAGAACCGCATCGTGCCCTTGATAATGTGGCGCAGCAGACGGTGGTGGATGGCACGCGAGGCACTGCAGCATTACAACTGGGTCAGCAAACGAATCCCCTGTATAGCCAGGCAGCCAGTCAAACCAGTTCATACCTGAGACCAGCGAGACGACTCGTGAGGTCGCCAGCAAAGCCCAGCACGATCGTAGTCAGCGACAGGCAGCCGTACACCTTCACGTAGAACATGAGCTGATCCTGAGTGCTCGCTGGCGCGCTCGTCCACCGCGTGAGCCAGAGATCCGTCGAGACCTGTGACAGCTGAGCAGTGATCAGCACAGTGATCGCCCCGATGCACATGAAGAGACCACACGACTTGAAGTACGACGTGTACACGGAACTCGACAGGCTTCCTTCGGCTCGCTCCTCGTCCTCAATCAGGCGAGAAGGCGAAGCAGCTTCCTTGATCTTTTCGCCACTCGCAGTCACCTGCTTCTCCGAGCTTCCGCGACGGAGCTTCGCGTCTCCGGCTTCGGCGGCCTCGGTCTGCTTGCCCGCAAACGTCTCGAGCATCTTGGCGAATGCTCCGTTCGGCTGCTTCTTCGTCAGCTCGTCAAACGTACCGACCTGCACGACGCGCATCTTGTCCATGACGATGATCTGCTGAGCCAACTTGGCGAACTGCAGCGAGTGCGTCGCCAGCACACGCGTGTGGCCAGCCAACAGACTGTCACTGGACTCACTGAAGCACTTTTGGAAGATCTTGGTGGACACCTTGGCGTCCAGCGCCGACAGTGCGTCGTCGAAGATGTAGATCTGCTGGTTGATAGGGTACGCCGCTCGCGCGATCGACACGCGCTGCTTCTGGCCGCCGCTGAGGTTGATGCCGTTCTCTCCGAGCTCCGTTTGGAGTCCGTCCGGCAGCATGTCGAGGTCCGACTGCAGCTCACACGCCTGGATCACTCGACGCATACGCTGCGTGTCGCGACGACCGCCAAACACAATGTTCTCTTCGATGCTCGCGTTCACGAGGTACGGACTCTGAGCCGCGAAGGAGACGTGGTCCGTCGGCATGGTGACCTGGCCGGAGACGGGCTTGAGCTCGTTCAGCAGTGCTGCAAGCAGAGTCGACTTGCCACTGCCGACTGGGCCAACCACGAGCGTCAGCTTGCCCTTGGGAATCGAGATTGACACGTCACTGAGCGTCGCCGTCGATGCGACGGCTGGCTCACTGCCTTCAGCGTTCGCAGGGCCATCGTTCCAACCGAAAGACGCCCCGCGGATCTCGAACTTGGACTTGGGCGGCGACTTCACACCCGTAGCAGGCAACGGAGCGGCGGGACTGTGCTTCTTCACTGCGAAGAACGACGCGAAACGCGTCACGGACACGTGCGCAGCGAACGTCATGGAAAATATACGTGGCATCGTCATCAGCGGCAGGCGGAAGATGTTGAACAGCGTGATCGACGTGAACGCCGCGTCGGCCGTCAGCGGCTCCGACTGGATCCACGCGTACACGGCAAACGAGCTTAGCGAGACGAGGATCGGCCCGGCCTGCAGCGCCACTTGGCTCAGCGAGTTCCAGACCACCATGCGCTTGAGGAAGCCAAGCTCATTCTCCCGGATCTGCTCGACCTGGTCCAGCATCTCCACCTCCCACGCGTAGAACTTGATGATGCGGATGTGGCGCAGCACTTCGTTCAGGAACTTGAGTCGCGTGTCCGTGCACTCGATCAGTTTTTTGGAGATCGTGGCCGCGTGGGACGACAGGAAAGCGCTCAGCGGCAGCAGCACGATCATGATGCCGACGCCAGCAAAGGCCGCGACGCCGAGAAAGCGCACGAGCAAGAACATGCCCAGCACGAGCTGCAGCGGAGCAGCCCACGTGTAGTGCACTGCGGGACACAAGACGCTGTGAGAGGCTGCCAGCACTACTGCGGGAAGACGAGGTAACGTACCGAAGTAGAAGAGGTCGAGGATGCGGTTGGCGTCCGTGGTCGCGAGGTTGAGGATGTGGCCGGAGCCGATGGCGCTCTTGGACTGTGAGGACAGCGCCAGCGCCTTCTCGTACACGACCATGGTCAACGCCGAGCGCACGCGGATCGCCTCGCGGATCACCAAGTGGTGGTGCTGCATCAGAAGTCGATTCATTAGTAAGTGAGGACTTGTAAAGAATAACTGAGTCGAGGAGCTCACCTGGTGGAGGCACAGCGACTGCAACACCGTGGACGCGAAGAGCGCCGCGCTGAGGATGTAGCCGTAGTAGCGAGGATAGAACCACGCCGAAGACGCGTCCTCCACGTACTTGATGAGCTCTGCGCATACAGATTCAGACGTCAGAACCTTCCACAGTGTTCGCTCTCAGTGGACCATCATGCAGGACCCACCGTTGATGCAAATCGGCCCCACGAAGCCCAAGATGTCGCCCGCAAGCTTGCACAGGCCAGCCAGATACATGTTGAACCCAAACGCCTGCAGACGCGCACCGCATATGAGGTTAAAGGAACAACATCGAACACTCCAACTGCCAGGCTTCCGCGTACATGGCGAATGGCCCGCCACAGCGCAAACGGATTGGCCGTGCCAGCCTCCTGGTCCTTGCGCATGGCCTCGCGCAGCTTGGCAGCCACTTTGCTGGCCTCGTCATCCTCGCGGACGTCCCAGAGGTCCTGTATCTGCAGCGGCGCACGAGCTCCCTGCTTCAGCAGATCCCCAAGCCACGAAAACGTGGCCTTGGACAGCGCGCTTGCGTCCGCTTCCGGGTGGACGCGGCGGCCAGCACCACTGAGCAGCGGCAGCTCCTCACCCTGCGACGGCTTGTCGTCACGGCGCGGCTTCATCGTCCTTCTGCAGGCCAGAGGCGAATGAAGTCTCCGCGTTCGTTGGAACGCCGCTCCATTGCTTCGGAAGTCTTCCTGGTGGTTTCTGTCCGTTTTATCCTTGTGATTGCATTACGTGATATGATTGGCTATTTATCTAGAGACGCTACTTCATTGGTTGAAATTGGTTGAAGATAGAGTCAGATCTGATCCAGACCTCGTCGATGACGAGCCACCTCAACCGTCGGGCTGGTCGTCGTTGCTTCGATTGCGGAGAAGTTGCCGACTGACTCAGTTCTTCCAAAGTCTCAGCCCGCCGCGAGCCGCCTCGAGATGGACGAGCTCGACGCCATCTGCATGCATGATGCGTACTGTACAGTACGCGTGTATCGAGCCGGCACCGAGTGCTGTCATCTGAAGGTAGCCACGATCCTCCAACGCGTGGATATCGTCGCGCTTCAGCACAGCAGGATTCGAGGAACGCACGAGATCGTGGGCATGTAGCACTCGCCAGTGACGCATTTACTCTCGACGCACTGCACGCCATACATGGAACACAGCAACACAGGCCAGCCGGATGCATGCACAACGTGCGTGGAATTTCGCCCACACGGTTACTGTGAACCTGGCGATCCTGGAAATGAAGCCACGCGTCCACAAACATGATTGACGACGCCAGCTGGACGACGCGGTCGTTGATACTGTAGAAAGATTGTGTGGATCACACCACACCGCATGGACCACCCGCCCTTCCGGTCATCGCCCAACTGGCTCGTCCGCCAATTTCCTCGGCGCCGTCCCAACAGGATGTGGCGGCAGTATACACAGCGTACACCAACGTGCGCTTCCCGTCTGCCACCCACGCGATACGATTGTACATTGAAGGCCGATGCGATGGATTCTGGTATCCACACAAATGCGATCCTTGAATTCTGCATGTGCTTCAACGACACTACGGCGCTGCCTTGAGGGACAGAGTCGCCCCCTACACCATTCTATCGCTCCCATCATTGAAGCTGTGGCCCCCTCGAACTAAAAGCCGAGTCCCCGCAAGTACCTGTGTGATCGCCATCGCGAACGCCACGGCTTCGAATCAGAACTAGCCGCGCGCCTGCAACCTACGCCAGGCATGGGGCCGCCATATCCCCGCCGATCTGGAGAGCTCCATCGGAAAATGGGTGCTCTCAAGATCGCACCCTTTCGCAAGACAACACAGAGTGATGGTTTGGGCGTGCGATTATCCCGATTTTATCGAACGATTTGGGTGAAAGAGTGAATGTTTTTTTGCTGCTCTGTCGCAATTCAGCAGCAGGACTGTGGCGCCAGCACTGGCGCCACTGGGGAATGTCGCTCGCGGTTTAGGGCCTGTGTGTAATCACTAATTTACGGGTGTTGTTTCGGCGGAAGAGTCGGAGAACAGGGCCTTTGCACGTCTGGGTGGAGGCTGGGGTTGCGGGTTGTTTCCAGATCGTGTTGATTGATGTTGTTGCGTTGTCTGGCGTTTGGGGCAATTTGAGGGCGGAACGTGCCACCTCGGCTGCCGACATAACTGGCGGATGGTTTTCCGGATGGGTAGACAAGTCGCACGACCCCTCGTCTGCTGTTTTTCCAGTCCAGTCTGACCGTCTATCTCACATTTGAGCTGTCCGCGTGGAAAAAACCAGAGCAGCGCCGACCCGCGTGCCTGGGAAAGCAAGCAAGACGGTGTCATCAGGGGAAAGTCGAAGACCGGCAGGTCGGTCGTACCCCCCGCCCTTGCGCCGCTGCCGCCAAACAGGTGGCCGTGACTGCGTTGCTCGCCAGCTTGCTTTGCTGGCTGGTTCGTTCGCTCAGGATTTGGACTCTTGGCAGAGACATCACAACCCCAGTCTCAAAACTGCCGCTCGACGTCACCACTGACATCTACGGCCAGGAGAATTTATTTGGTTGAGGCGGAAAGAACAACCCGCAACAGTTCACAAAACGCCGACCATCAAACAAGCCGGCCATCAACCGTGTGCGAGCGCATTTCCGACACAGTACGGGTTTAGCACTCACCGCACAGATTCAACACGAGCTTCGCGCCTCGGGATATGAACGACTGGGAGCCCGCTGCTCTTCCTATTGTTGGTGCTGCCTACGGAAACCCCATGGACACTCTGCGCATCCGCCACGACTCGTCGGACCCGATTAACATTCGGCCATCGGCGTCGTCTTCGCCGTGTATGGCCCGCAAGAAGCCAATGTCGACGTTTTCGGACGACGAGGACGAGAAGATCACGAGACGGTCAACAGGATCGTCATTTGGCAAGCGCTCCGGATTCGACTGGCAGCGACACACCTTTGCCGCGCTTCCTTCGAGTTTGCAGGAGCTCGCGCGTCGAACATCCGAAGAAGCTCGCCTCACAGGAAGCCAGTCAATGCCGCCACGGTCAGCGCCTTCCAGCTCCTCTCGCCACGGTGCACACATCGAACACTTGCGAATCTACGGTCTTCCGATCGAATATGCGAGCAACATGGGCGTTTGCGAGAACGAGCAACATGGCGCGCCTTTCGTGGAGGTGATGAACCCAGACTCAGCGACGATGTGGACCCGAGGCAAGGCTGCCGGTATTGAGTGGCGAGTTCTCGACAACAGCGTCACAACCGTGCAGATCGAGCTTCTCGAGTTGGGAGCTGCTGCTACGACTATCATCTCACGCAGTGCTCCAAACAACGGCGGATTTCTCTACACCAAGGTTCCATGGGGCATGGCTGTCGGGGACAAGTACTTCCTGCGGATCACGTGCTGTGACGACCCGTCTCGCTACATGACGACGTGCCTCTTCGCCATCGGAACTGCTCCATGAACGTGACCAGCACCTTCGCCACGCCGTACAATTCAGCGTGGCTATTTATGCGGCCATCTGCACAAGACCGCGTGCTCCGTCGTAGAATGGAACAACCAGCTTCGAGCTCAACCGACGACACTAGATCCTCACATCCTGTTCGAGCTTGCCACCGACTCCACGTGCAACGTGACATGTGATGATGGCGAGGTTGGAACGGTACGAGAAGCCCGCTCTCATGAGACAGATGAAGGCGTGTGGCATCATACCCTCGATCGACGACGCTATCCATCAGCCTGACGAGCTGTATGATGTAGTCTCTCTACAGTACTGTATTTGTATTGGCGCGAGCCATAATTTATTCTTCTTTTTTCCTCCTGTTCGACTGTCCTCGCAAGTTTCTGGCTTCAAGAAGCATGAGTTCAGTTAACTGAGTTTTCGTGAAATTTCAGAATCCGTGTTGTGCTGTTGAGGGTTCGAGATGAGTCACAAATTTGCGACACCCATTTTTGCGTGGTGGTCCGCAACTGTCGTTTTCGTACTTAGTCGAACGCTCACTCTCTCTTTTTCCCCGCCTTTTTTTTCAGATGTTTGAAAAGAGAGACCTCGTTTTGTGAATCCGTTTTTTTGGCCTCCAGCTGTGGGCTCTCGGTCCCTCTTGCATCCCCTGGCATTCATTATCGACGCAGGTCCAATAATTGCCGCGACGGCACTGCGCGCGCAGTGGCTACAGTCTCAAGGCGTCTGCGTCGTCAGCGAGCGTCGCGTTGTGTGAATGGCGTCTCCTGTGGCAGCCGATGACGCGCTTGGGCATGCACGTGACATCGTGCGCACGCTGCGTGAGACAGGAGCCAAGCTCGTGTGTGTCGACTTCGACGCGACGTTTGTGAGCATTCACACGGGCGGCACGTGGACGAGCTCACCGGAGGAGCTACGGCCGCATGTGCGCGCGCTGTTTCTCGCGCTTGTGCCGCTCATGTGTCAGGCGAGTATCCACGTCGCCGTGGTCACGTTCAGCCCGCAGGTCGACTTGATCCGCGCGGTTCTGGGTCTGTGTTTTGAGAGAGACGTCGCCGACAAGCTCATCCTCCGATGTGACGATGCGTCGTGGAAGCTGGAAAAGAGCGAGAGCATCGACTTCGTGCCGACGTGGCAGCTCTGCAGCATGCATTTCGATCGTGCGTACAAGCTGCCATACGTCATTTCGGCTGCACGGCAGGCGTCGAAGGAGCGGGGCGAGATGATACGGAATCGAGATACTATCCTCATTGACGACGACGCCAAGAACATCCGAATCGCGATCGACAATGGCATCACTGGTATTTATTTCGAGCCTGAAGGAGCTGAACCCCAAGAGCTCTGTCGCCGCATTCTCAAGCTCCACGCGCCGATGGTGACGGCTGACCCAGCCAATCTGCCCCAGCAAACTCCATGTAAACGGAAGACTGTTCGACTGCTACAGACACCTGAAGCGCCGCACAGGACGAATCGAACACCGCCGTCCCTACGTCAGTATGGGACGCCAGTCGTCGCGAGTATGCCTCGCTCGAAAAAGTTCAGCCTCACGACTCCGTCACCCGTCATGAAACTCAAGAGCACTGTGGATATGGGGCGTCCCAAGTCGAAGCGAGAGATGAAACTGAGGCGCCGGCCAAGAAATATCGAAGAAGACATGCACGATCTGCATCTGATCAAAGGAACCAGTGGAGCGGAGAGTGTCCAGCCCGTGCCAGCGGCTCTGAGGCGGCCGCCGCCGCCGATGCCGTTCATGTCCTTAAGTCCTCACAGTCCGGATGGGAAATTCAGCGCATTCCCGTCCCTCGAAGTGGACGCTCGAGACCAAATGTAAGTAGTATATAATGTAGACACGACCGCAGAGCCTGTGGTTAGAACGAATGCCGAATGTAGTTGCTGTGCTAGCGATCTTCTCCTTGGGATTTGTGACGGAGCTGGTCATGTGAAATGGCTACACAGGCGCCCTCCTTCCCAGGTTTCCCAAACGGGTTCGAAACCCACATGACCACAGAGGACCCACCCGTGCGGGACTCATCAAGCCCCATCAGCGGTTAGCTTGGTTTAGTCCGGTATCCTCTCACCTGACGAGGTATGATGACGCCGCATTCGAAATCCGACGGATACGCGAAGCGGGAACGGAGAAGAAGACGGCCATTGTCTCAGTCCCCATGGCAGCCGTACGACAGCGCCGGCAGCAGAAGGAAGCGGCGGACGCCTCTGCGCTGCCCGACGTGGCGTGGGTGCACAATGAAGGTGCCAAGAAGACGCGCAAGGCGGCCGTGCCCAAGCTCGGGCTGGTCGTCGTCGCGTTCGTGCTGTTCCATGCTGCCGTGTACGCGACGATCGCCCACTTCCACATGTGGCTGCCAGAGCCAGAGGCTCTGGATTCGCCCAAGGACACCTTCTCCGAGGCACGCGCGCGTGTCGTGCTGGAGAAGATCATGAGCTTCGGCTACCGTCCAGTGGGCTCCGAGGCGAACGACGTGCTCACGCCGGCGTACCTCGTGAGCGAGATCGAAGCCATCAAGGCTGCGGCTCCGGCTCACGTGGCGATTGAGATCGATATCCAGAAGCCCACGGGTGCCTTTGGCTTGGACTTCCTCGCGCAGTTCCAGAACATCTACGCCAACGTGACCAACATCGTGGTGCGGCTGTCGAGCACAGCTCCGGATGCCGTGGACGTGCTGGACAACTCGCTGATGATCTCGTCGCATTACGACGCTGCTATTGGTGGCGGCGCTGCTTCGGATGATGGTGTGAACATCGCCATCATGATGGAAGTGCTGCGTTTCTTCTCGAATCAGCCGCCCAAGTACGGCTCGCTCGTGTTCAACTTCAACGGCGCGGAGGAGACCATCATGCAAGGCGCCCACGGCTTCATCACACAGCACCCGTGGACCAAGACGATCCGAGCCTTTATCAACCTGGAGGCCGCTGGCGCCGGTGGTCGCGAGCTGCTCTTCCAAACTGGGAGTGACGAGCTCGCACTGGCCTACACGGAAGGCGCCAAGTACCCGCACGCCAGTATCATCGCCCAAGAGCTCTTCCAGACCGGCGTGATTCCAGCAGACACGGACTTCCGAGTGTATCGTGACTTTGGCGCTGTCGCCGGCATGGATTTCGCTTATATTGCGAACGGCTACGTGTACCACACTCCACTGGACGACATTTCTCGCATCCAGCAGGGCGCCATCCAGCGCCTTGGCGAGAACGTGGTCGGCATCATCGAGCGTCTTGATCAGCCGGGCCGCCTCGCAAAGGTCGCCTCGACGCCACACAATCCGAACACGCTGTTCTTCGACGTGGGAGGCCTCTTCATGATCTCCACGAGCAAGCCAACGTCGTTTATGCTGTGCGGTGCTGTAGTGGTTCTTGCTGTGCTCTTCTTGTTGCAGTCGCCGATCACTAACAGCGAACGCCTCGCAGCAGTAAAGCTACTGGGTAAGAGCGTTGCCACTGGGCTCGGTGCGAGCCTCCTCACGGCCATCGTGCTCACTCTGTTCGCGCCGATGTCGTGGTACTCGAACCCCTACGTCGGCGCCGCGGTGTTCCTCTCGCCAGCACTTGCTGCGATGGTCGACACGTTGGCCAAGTTCCTGAAGAGCAAGCAAGTCGGGAAGGATCACGCATCTCCTGACGCTCTGTGGCGAATCGAAGAGAGTTTGTTCGAAGCTATGCTGTCGACGTGGCTGTTCGGCTTGGTGGCTCTGCTCGCATGCAACATGATCTCGTCGTACCTCATGGCTGTCTGGGTGTTCTTCCCACTAGTGGGCCAAGTCGTGTGCCACACGCTTCGTCGCCTCAAGCTGCTGTCTTCGACGGTGTACCTGATGATCTCCCTCTCGGCTGCAGCGATCCCTGTCGTGCACACCGGCTTCGTCCTGGCGATCGCGTTCATGTTCTTCATCCCACTGATGGGACGTTGCGGCCCACAGCCCCCTCCGGATCTCCTCATCGCCGTCGTCTTCGGTCTCAGCCTGATGGTGCGTTGATGCCTGTTGAGTGCGGTCGTACTGCTATCTCTGACCCGTTGACTTGTGCGTCGTAGATCATGTTCTCGTACTCGTGCCGCTTCTTCTGCTTCGTCTCACCGAAGAAGCTGTTCGGACTGCGCAACATCCTCATCGCCGTCACCATCGCCATGGTCGTGATATCCACGTTGATGTAGGTGCCACGCTCACTGATCTCTTGTATGTGTCCAATTCTCATTATGTTACTCTGTGATTCCAGTAACCCGTACTCGGACATCACGCCCAAGCGGCTCATGATCCAGCACGTGCATCGCGAAGTGCAGCACCCGAATGGCTCCATCACGGCCCAGGACTCGGGGATCTGGGTCAGTGCCATGGACTACCGTGGGCTCGAGCCCGTGCGACCGTTCCTGGCGTCGACGCGTTGGAGTGACGCCACGCTCGTGGTGCCACCAAAGGCGCTAGTTGACAAGATGGATCTCTACGGTGATCTGCCGTGGGGTCTGCCCGTGCGTCAGTTCCTGCCTGAACGCTACTCGTGGTACCTGCCCACGACGGCGCCCGAGTACGCCGACAATGAATATGAGCCACACCTCGAGGTCGTGTCGTCCCACTTCGACGCCGCCAGCAACCGTCGCAAGATCCACTTGCACTTCACCGGCCCTTCGCACCTTGACATCTTCGTCGACGCCACCAAGACGTGTCTCACCTCGTGGTATGTCCCTCTCTGAGTTGACTACGGGCAGTGTTGCTGCCCATGTTTCTAACAGTGTGGCTGTCTGGCTATTCAGGTCGATTGGCAACGGCGTCGACGGCCCCGTGCCGCACTCGGACGGCACGTACATCCTCCACTTCGCCACGGGCGTCGCGCCGGCGTCGTTCCACTTCTGGATCGAAGCGGAGGGCGACGCGGGCATCGACATCGGCGTCGTGGGCCACAATCTGGAGATGACGACGCCCGCGCTGCGCGAGCTCCTCGCTGCGCTGCCGACGTGGATGCAGCCAATCGCATTCGTGTCGTCGTGGACGTCGCGTACGATTTAGAAGCGTCCAGAAGTTGAAGATTCCTTCTCGCCAGCGAAGTGCGCACTGCGTTTGTCAGGCAGGAAGGCAATGTGCCGTGCGCAATGCCTTCCTGGGAGTCTCGCCAAGTTGACTTAGATCATCGAGTTGTTCGAAACTTCCACTTTTCTTCTTCGCGTGAAACGATGGAATGTTGAAGTTGGGCTTAGATGAGTTTTGGACAAAATGAACGGACGGCTGTGGAGCACAGCGTGGACTGATCTCTGTGATTCATTCGCTGCAGTCTGCGTGCCTCACTATGGCATCCGCGCCAAGAGAAAACGTTGAGCGGTTTCGGCTCGCGGCCAAGGTTCAAGATGGCCAGCAAGTGTGCCGCAGTGAGCTGCACAAGGCGTTGCTGTTAGTGTCAAGGCGTCTGTCCAGCAGCGATTGCAGCCAGGCAATGGCAGGAATTCGAGGATCTGTATCCAAAAGACTGTGTTCCGGCCCATGTCGATTTTGAACCCGATCATGGTGACCGTCACGAAAGATTGGTCCCCACAGAGGTTCGAATCGAAACCTTCAACATTGCGGAGTGGCTTCCAGGTTTCTAGACGCCCACTCAACACAATCTCGCACCGCATCTCCATCGCAGACCCCGGCGCCAGACTCTGGACCAGCGCTGCCCACTGTACGACTGTCTCGAAACACCCAGCCTCCGTTCGCGAATGTTCGATGGTCGATCCTTGAGTCTCCTGGACTCCAGGTCGTTGCGCAGTACTGTAGACTGAGTCTCCAGTGTGGAGATTCCACATTTCTCCCGCCACCAGCCACTGTGGCGCGTCGCCACTGTCGTCGACGATTACAGCGAGACCGAACATTCTCCAACGCGCTTCTGTAAAACCGGTGCATGAACAGCCCACTCTCTCGGATCAGGAGATACGTCTCCACAGTCTGGCTGAACCAGCACTTGTCCAGATTCATTCATGAGTGGAGAGCGAGTCGGTCCTAGACTGCCTGCTTGTGTGTGGTGTTCACCCATGCGCGCACCTGTCAACTTCCTGAACTTTCTCGTTCTAGCGCACGTGCGATGGAACCCAGTGAAACGCTCGAACGTGTGGGTGGCATGAAGCCTCTGCTCTCAGTGTAGCGCCGTGGAACCTTTCGACGGCGCTGCTTCAGTTCTTCCTCTTCATGCAGACACACAAACAGTTGAGCAAGAGAGAGAGAGGAGATGCGCGCGACAGTCAAACCAACCAACCGAGCGAAGACCACTGGCTGCGGAGTCACTCCGCTGCTCTCCTCTCACATCCAAGATCGTCCGCTGACGCATCCGCGCGCAGGTGAGTGGCCGCTGTGCTGACCCGCTTGCGGATCTTCAACGTGGATTGTCACCACCTCCACTTCCGCTGGACCTTCTGCTCAAAATGGGCCGGCCAGATGCCTTCTCTTCTGATTTTTTTTTCGTTCCCAGTCAGTCAAACAGCAAAGTCCACACGAATCCGACTCGTCTCTTTACAGGAGATTTGACGCGCATTTTCGTTTGGTGGTTGGTTGATCACGAAGGCCCCCATGAACTCTACGAGGCCTTCCACAAGCATTTCACTTGTTTCTCATCGTTTGTTTTCACCATCGAGATGGCACCTGCAGGCATTCGCAGATGGAAAGCCATTTACTGTACCGTACGATGGTAGATTCTACTGGCTGCGCTGTCGAAGTCAAAGAACAAACAAAAATATGGAATGCTTCCGCTTTGTGTGCAAAAGAATGAACGCCTGGTGGTGAAGATGATGACTCTTCGCAGCGAATGGAACAAAAACGACCATGCACCTTCCCGTAAAGGCACCATGGTTTAGGTCTGGGTCTGAGTCCATCTTCAGCTATTCCAGGCTTTTTGGAGTCATTTTTGAGTTGTGTTCATCCTTTTGTTCTCTCTCTCCATCCCTTTCAGTCAGTTTTCTTTCTCTGGGTTGGCGGCATTTCGTCTCCTCCCAGGCCCTCGTGACGCTGCCTCCGAGCGAGACCACGATTGGGCCCGACGCACAGAGCGTCGACACGTAAAACAACCACAAATCGAAAGCACATTTGTGCTTGCCCACCGTCCCAGTCACAGCAGTTTGCGCCCAGACGAAGCGAGGGACCCAAGGCGCGCGCTCTCGCCATCACATTCGTCGTTCCCCACGTTGGGTCAAACGAAAGCTCGGCGTCGTGGCCATCTTCCGTGCTGGTGTTCTGGCGCGAGGTGGACTTGGCTTCCCTCGAGGGAATCCCACGCGCAACCGTCGCTTGTCCCACTAGGTGGAAAAGCCGTCGGCGCAAGAGGCAGGACAGTGCCCGAGCGTCACGGGTGCATGTTGTAATCGCCCGATCCAACTGGGACTCCGACCACCACGCACCCACGTTGGTGTTTGTTCAGCTTGACCGCGTGCCAAACCAGCCGAGCTTTTCACAAAACGCCGTGTCCGACACCCGACCCCAAGCAGTGCATTTGAGAAGAGCAGGTCCGTCACCCACGACACGCACCACACGCCTTCCATCTCTCCAGCGTGCAGCTCGAGTCAAGACGCTCGATATTTTATTCTTTCTTTTCTTCTCCCGTGGGAAGGAAGAGCAAGAGAGCGAGCGCGAGCGACAGTTGTGAGAAAAAAAGCAAAAAACACCTCCCGCGACTGAACCCGCGCCTGTGCGTCCATCTCACCTGGTGACCAGCCACGCAGTTCATTCCATCCACACTCCACTTCCGGAGCTGCCGACCTCTGCAGGTCTTGTCGGTCATTTCCTGAACTCGGACGATGGAAGCACGAAGATCCGGCATGGCGTTGCGGCCGCCGCAGCCCGTCGGCAACAACGGGGTCAATGCCGCGGGCAGCGGCAGTCGTCCTCGCACGCTCAAGCGCACGATCTCCAAGTGCGGGCTCGACGCGGCATGCAGCGCCAGCGACCTGAACGAGATCGCGCCCAAGAAACTGGCGCCGCTGCACGAGCCGGCGCTCTCCAGCGCACAGCTCAAGCAGCAGCAGCAACAGCAGCAGTACGAGTTGGCGCTGCGCCAGCAGCTCCAGTTCTACCAGCAGCAGCAACAGCAGCAAGACCAGTCAGCGAATGGCATGTACGTGGACGACGGCGAGCCAGTGCTGCTGCCACGCCACGCGCCGTACGACCCACGCAGCGACGACGACGCAGCCCACGAGTACTCACCTGTGGCGCCGTTTGGCTGGGACGGCACGCCCAATGGCGCCAAGGACCGCTACTACGAGTCAATCCTCGAGTCCACCAACGCGTTTGTGTCGCCGTCGCCGCAGCACATCCTGTACGCGCACACACCCAACGGCAGCGTGCAGTCGGCCAGCTCGACAGTCTCGTTCGGGTCGTCATCGTACTCGCCGTTCACGCCAGGCAGCATGGGTCAATCTGGAAACAACGACAGCTACGGCTCGACCCACAACGCCACGGCGCACGTGCCACACCAAGCCATGCAGGACCGAGAATACCTGAACGCCGCCAATCTCCACGCCATCATGATCAACTACCTGGAGGAGATCTTCCAGTTCTACGACCTCGCCAAGACTTTCACGTTCGCCAAGGTCGGCGAGATGGTGCAGTCGGTGCCCTTTGCCTTCCGGTACATCCAGGGGCTCGTGAAGAACCGCCTCGGCATCTCGTGGCACTTGGTCGGCACGTTTGTCGACAACATTATGTGCTTTATCAGCGACGAGGACATCCGCGAGGCCGACATCAAGGAGTTTGCCGACTTCCTGCGCAGCATCCAGGACCAGTTGTACGAGAGCATGCCACCGGGCAACATTTTCCTCAATCTGTACGAGTTTTTTCAGGCTGTGCTCGCCAAATTCAAGAAGTTTTTGATCCAGCGCTGGATCGCGCTGCGCCGCATCCAGTTTCCGTGTGAGTTTGGCAAGAAGTCGGAGACGTTGTTCCTGTGCATGGAGTGCCACCGCGAGCACCTCTAGAACGGCCCCGTCCTCCTCCTCCAGGCGGAAAGAGGTGAGGAATGCGACGAGCCAGATAGCCAACGTAGTCGTGCCTGTGTCGTCGCCTATGAAATTATTAATTTATTATTCTTCCTCATGCTGCTGCTTGTCCGGTGTCTGGGTCTCGCTGAGGAAGCTGTGGTACGCCTTCAATTGGTGCTGGAGGCTTTCGGATGGCCCCACGTAGCGTCGCGCGCAGTGGATCATTCGCAGCGCCGTGTCGTACGGCAGTCGCAGCTCAAACATGAGCAGCGCCATGCAGACGGTGATGGACGTGGAGACGCCACTCTCGCAGTACAACAGGATCCCATCGAACTGAGAGACGTACTGAGGCTCTTCATCGTCAGTCTGGCACGCGTCCAGAAGCTGGTACTGGGTTTCCTTGAGACTGTGGAGAAGATCGTGGAGGTACTGGCAGATCGTGTCCAGGGCAGCGACGTTCGTGCTTGTGGGGAGTGAGTTCTCCCGTCTCCGAACGAGAAACTCCATTTGCCCGAGCTCGAACAGTGTGATGGTATGATGCTGCTGCGACTGGATCGGCCCGTCGTCATGAATCGTCGGAAACTGGGCAGCAACAGTGTCCACGCCGCTGTCTTTTGCGCGTTCGGACCCGTGGAGAAAGTCCTCATCGTTGTCGGGCCTGGACGACTTGCAGCACACGACGTGACGAATGCGTTTGTCCAGAAGCAGCTCGTCAAATTGAGGCTTCACAGTTGTACTCGATCCGATCCACAGCCCAGGCATAACCAACTGGAGGTCGGCACGAAGGGCCGTTTCCTTGTCTTCGCGCGCTTGCCACCAGCGTTGTGTGGCCTCCTCAGCGCCTGGCCACTCGCCCACGTACTGCTCAATCGACTTTCGCGCCGTTTGCAATATCTCCACAGCCTTTAAATGGTCGTTGATGAGTAGATCATGGAGATTCTCGAGCTCAATTTCAAATTCCTCGTGGGTGTCGCGGTCATCTTCGGTCAACTTCGCCGCGTTCCTGGAATTGTAGAGAACGCGCTGCTCGTTCAAGCGCGACAGACTGATGCAGTAGCGGAGCGTTTGCATGTGAACACGATTGAACTCTTCCTCCAGCCACTCCATCACGCCGTAGACCGCATCGTCACTTTCCGTACGCGCATCCTGTTGCTGGTGGGTCATTGTTTAGGTCACTGCAAACCACACGACTCCTCAAGATCCAAGGGTCTTCTAATATGATACCTCTCCCTGCAAGATTATACTTATAGTTAGTATGTAGTCTTCTAATGTGGTCGTCAGAAGTGTAGCCATCTCGTGTGACAGGGCAGATCTCCCAGTCAGTAGTTGAGGTAACTCGGGACTCGTGCACCTTTCGCGAGCAGATAACTCCGATACTCGCGAGCGATATACGCCTGGGGAATCTCGTTCTGCAACTCAATCGCGCGTTGTGTGATCGGATCTGACAACACGCTGCTGCGTGGACTCATCATGAGTCCGGCTTTCCCGTGGCGAGCAGCTTCGGGGGATCGTGGAGTGATGGACGCGCCTCGTGGTGAGCTCACTCCTCCAGCACTTGGGGTGGCTGGTACGCTGCCTGTTGATACTGGTGGTCGACTGATGGATGTGCGAGGAGATGCTGCGCGGATGGGCGCTCGAAGCACACTGGGCCATCGATAGGGGTGGTCTGGCTGGGGCAACACAGGCGCTTTCAGTGGGCGATCGGCTAGCTGGGTACTGTTGCACTGGTGGCGCTCCACTGGCGGTGGGGTTTCCTCTGGGTATAGCTCCGCCAGTGTATCCTGTTCGGTTTGATGCTGCGGCCACCACTCACTCCTGGGGACATACCACGACCCGTAGTGCGCCTTGCGAACACGCTTCGGACGCGAACTTTGGCTGGTGAGATCATTGAACGACGGGCTTCCTGCAAGGCTTGCCTTGCCAGGGGGTGCGTCGTTTGCCTTTGATTTCGGTGATTTGGTTGGACTCTTTTCTTGGAGTTTACTTGCTCGCCTGGTCAGATATCGCTGCTGCTCGCGCACCGATTCCTCCGACAACGGGAACAGGTCACTTAGTGGACTCACTGGAGCATCACTTTCTTCTGTAGCGTCGTCGTGATCATCAAACGCCGCAAGCGCTGGGGGAAGATCGAGTGCCATGCGCACGTGAGAGGTCTTCTGCCACAGGATTTGGGGCTCATGCTGCCTGGTATTTGGCTGTTGGCCCTGGATGCGTTGGCGGTGCCGCTCGCGGATTGCTCGAAGCTCAGGCAGATTCAGCTCATCTCGATCGGACGCGTTCCAGGCCTCCTCTGGGTCGTCGTCATCATTCATATCTGAGCCATCGGCTGCGTCACGCGACCACAATACTTCGTCGTCCTGGTCGTCCTGATCGTCTCCCAGCGCTGAAAGTCTCCGCTGAGGAAGCAGCGTGACGCCATCAGCGCGAGCCTTGGCGTGAGCCATTGAAGACCGTCGAGTCGTCGCTGAGGGCACTGGTGACGGCTTGCCCGGATGGTGTCTGTTCTGGCCGAATCGCCGAATAGGAGTGAGTGCCATCGCCTCCATATCCGCCATCACCTTGTCGAGCATGGCCTTCCGCTGGGTCTCCCCCATGAGATCGTAGAGCACGCGTTGCTGCTGCTGGTCGGCTGCATCTTGGTTCCTTCGTAGTCGTAGCTGCTCGATTTGGAGTTCTTCGCGGGCGTGTGGGCTGTCGTACGCATCAAATCGATGCCCAGGAGTCTTTGTCGGTGACTGCGAATGCGAGTTGGACGGTGGCTGCTTGGGCAGGAAAGTCCATTGGACGTCGACACACGCCGCGGGATGTGCAGGAGATCGCGGTGCTCTTCGCGGAGGGCTCGCTATTCGCCGAGGAGACAAAGCAAGCGCATCCATGGACACTAGCGTAGCGAATCCCGCACAGGATAGAAGCCTGGAGGTGATGATCACCACCGTCGAGATGGCTTCACGGTCTCAGGTATCTATTTATACGGGATCATCAACTCAACCAGAATGCCCTCGTTACATTCTGAAGCGTCTTGTTGACCTGGAAGAGTCAACGCCGCCGCCGTTCAGACCCAAGCGGATAGGATGGCGGGCCAGCCGGATAACCTGTCAACAGAGGGGCACATTGTCCGCGTGCCGCGGCTTCGGACGCCAGGCACTGCTCAAGCCGAGCCCCGGAAGACCAAGTCAGCAGAGGTCGAACGCTCGGCAGACTACGGAATGGCCGGTGTGGACGAGGTGCGGCCTACGACCGGCTCCAGTGGAATGAGCTTGTCGTCCGACAACGGCAGGAAGTCCAGATCCAAGAACGCGAAGAAGTCGCTCATTCCAAGTCGAGACGATCCGGCGACTGCCTCCACGGATACCTTGATCGGCGGGTGGGGCGACTTTGATTCCGATCGTTTGTTTCGAGGAGAACGCCCTGAGAACGTGGTCGTGAACGACGGCAGCGAGATCCGACGAGAAGGCAGAACGCTGGAGACCAGGGGCCACGAGGAAAGCAACGAGCGTGTAGTGAATGAGACTGACGCCGAAGGTGAGAGAACCAGCGTGGGTGATGAGGCGGATTTGCAGCCGAAGAGCCAGCGGCAGCGTCTCGAAGAACTCGCCAGACGAGCAAGCAAGCCTGCTTCACAGTCAAATTTGATACGCGAGGTCCCGAAGCAAGTGCTGCGACAACGCACACTTGCCGTGATGGAGCTGGAAGCCCCTGAGGTTGCTGTAGATGTCGCCAGTCCGACGAACGTCTACCGACAAACACAGAAGAAGCCTCTCGTATCGTACCGTCGCGCCAAGAAGGGAGCAAGCGACAGCGAAAAGGAGAAAGACACCTACTTGCCAAAGATCAAGAAGGGATCTGCTATGGGGGCTCTTGCTGCTATGACGTCACCACGGCAGCTAGGCCTGCTTGGACCTCATATTGACGACTCGACGGACGCGAGAATGCAGGTGTTTGAGCGGTTTCTACCAGTGTGGATCCTCATGTCGTCGCGTGGCGTGTCCTCCTTCTCCGGAAGCGGCATGCACGACCAGGACAATCGCTTTAATGGCCTCCCCTGCGACGCCAAGTCTCCGTTTGAATGCAGCATGGTGCTCATGAAGGTCTGCAAGACCATCGGCATCTCGCTGAGCCAGTCGCTGCCGCCCGACGTGTGGTCATGCGTGAAGAAACGGTCTGGACGCCCCAAGAGCGAGGTCGAGTTCGACTCGTTCTGCGACTTCGTGGTCCGCAACGCCTTGCAGCCAGCGCTGCACCACTTCCACTTGGACCGAGACATGGACGAGTACATCCACACGGTGGACACCATCGTCCACAGCCTTCTCATCAAAGAAGGCACAGACCAAGACAGCCACTGGCGGATTCGTGAGCTGAGCGAGATCCAGGCAGTGCTGCCACACTGGAAGAAAGGCATCCTTGCAGTCCAGCGTCAGAACCCCATGGTGAAAATGTCGCCGTCAGTTGCGATCTTGTCGCCCGATGCCGTGCCTGCCAATGCAGAAGACGATTTGTACAGCGCCTCGATTGTATCCGTGGACGAAGTGCAGTACTATCCGACAGCCTCCAGTAGTTCGATGGTGGCTGTGGCACTGCCAGCCACGGCTGGATCGAGTACGAATGTCACTCGACCAAAGAAGCTGCCAGCCCATGAAGCTCGAGCTCAGCAAGACGCGAACATCCGCCGAAAGATCCAGCTCCGCAAGTCGTGGCAGCCTCGAGTTGTGGTGATGGAGTCCAAGCCACAACAGCAACAGCAAGGCACGTCGATGGATACTGGGGTACGTTCGTAGCTGTTGAAACTGGCAGACCACAACGCGTGTTGGCAGGCCACTCAACCGCCACTGCTGCTGTTGCTTTGCCACAGGACGTGGACTCGGATCCTGACCGTGGTGATGCTCTGGGCAGTTGTATGCGAGTCGAGTCCATGGCAGGTCCGCCCAACAGCCACCCTTCCGACCGAGGCAACAGTTTCTCACTCGGTGAGACGGTCGTCAACAACAACGATGAAGAACACGAAGATCCTGCCAAGGACCAGGCTGTCGAGGAGGATACTGTAGTGCTGCTTTGCGGGACGTGCGAGCGTGAGGAAGAGGCCACGCTGTGGTGCTCGACGTGCTTTGCTGTGTACTGCAACGAGTGTTGGACCAGCAAGCACCACTCCATAGTGGATATGACGATGGCGCACAGTCATGACGGCCTCCCAGCGCCATCAGCGAGACCCATGAGAACAAATAGAGACCGTGACAACAACCAGTATCACCACAAGCCGCCAGTCGACATTGTATACTTGCCGACCAAGCCACTCACGGTCGGCAAGAGGCTTCGAGGGCCAATAACGACCCACCGACAACCCGCAAACCAAGAAGAAGACCCTCAGTCAAGCGACGAAGAGCCCGACAGTGGAGACGGCGGCTCACTAGTCCACAGTCTCTCCTCCCATGCGATTCTTCCAGCTCTGCGGCCTGTGAATCCACCCCGCGGACTCGTCAAACAGAAACTGAGTCATCACCAAAGCGCACCAGCACTAGATGGCATGCCGGCTGAAGGCGAACCAGCGTCGTCTTCTATGGACTCGACAGCAAACCTACTCAAGGCGCTCATGCTGGGCACAGCGTCGTCAGTGTCGATCTTGGGATCGTCTGCCTCCTCTGGAAGCCTCCCTTCGTCGTCAACCTTAAGTGCCACAATCAAACGCATCTACAAAGACCCCGCCAAGCGCAAGAAGCTCCATCCAGCGGCGGTGACGTTAGATGCAAATGCTTTATTCCAAGCAGGCAATTAGAGCAGCCACCAGATGAGATCAGTGCAGCACCTTGCCGTGGATCCAAAATGTCATGAAGAGCAGCTCCTCGTTCGGCTCTATCAGTGCTGTGATCTCGTTGAAGACGCGTTGGCTCTGGAAAACCACCAGTCGGTCAGCTCGTGGCTTGATACTTTGTACGCGGGCGTTCTGTTCTAGCTCCGTTCGCAGCCGAAGCTCCGCCCCTTGCTTGTCGCTGGTGGCGCCCACACCATTGATCATATACAGGCACGTGAGCTTGAAGGCGTTGTCCTTTTCGCCCTTTCCGCAGTCAAGCCGCTGTCGCTGCTCCTCGCCCTCTTTCAAATGGTTGATCGCAGTGCAGTGAGCGAACTGGGCACACAGCGTCGCACTTGTGGGTTTCTTGGCGTTGATCTCAAATGGAAGCGCGTGGAGTTTGTCGATCAACTCGGCAAGCGCTGGGTACTCTTGATCACAGTCCGGTTTCTCTAGGAATCGCATCCGTCCTGTGGCTTCCCCAGCTTGGTTCGCAGGGCGTCCGGTGGCAGCATTCGCTGTGAGCGCCATGTCCATCAGCATGCCGTTCTTGACCATGCGCATGGCGTCGCTCTGGACCAAGGAGATCCAATCCTCCCCCATGAAGTCGTCCAGCACGGCCACACCAGCGACGCTGCCATCCTTGTTCGGCGTTTTGCTGAAGAGATCGTTGAGGAAGGAGTCGGGAAGTTGGTCCCACGTCGCCTCGTCGGCGTTGGGATCGGCAATCGTCCGCGCGTCGTTCGCCAGCATCACGTGCTTCTTGTAGTTGATACGGTGCACCATCGCCAGCACTTCCCGACCAAACGCCTCCTGTAGGACTTGTGGCATGAGGATCTGCTCCGTCGCAGCGTCCATCACTTCGCCTTGCGCGGCACCACGCTTCTTCACGTTCGTCAGCACACTATTGGCCTTGTCTTGGACCTTGGGCATGAGCGACAGCAGCTCTTCTTCGTACCACGGATCTTCCAGCAGCTCCTGTAGGTTCTTGGGCGCGTGGACGAGCTGTTCTTTCGGGATTCCTGGGTAGATGAGAGCCTGGAATTCGCTCTCTCGGAGAAGCTTGGCGAACACGCCGTCGTCCAGCACAACTTTCTCACCCTTGGCGTTCACACCCTGCTGGTTGCAGCCGTCTTTGAGCCGCGAGAGCATGTATCGCCACCGCCTCTCCGACTCGTTCTCCTGTCGACTCGCGCCGGTGGCTTTGTCGACAACCGACTTGACAATTTCTTCTTTTTCAGCGTAGATTCCTGACTTGGATTTGGCTTTCGGCTCATGGAAGAACCCCTTTTTGACTGCACTTGGTCCATTAGTATCCGCTTTGCCCGAAAGAAGCTGCTGGATCTGATGGATCTTTGCCGTCGCTTTCTTTGCCTCTGCTGACGTCGGTGAGCTCTCCAAACGCACGATTTTCTGGTATGCTGCGAGCGCGTCAGGCCACTTTTTCAGTGCTTCACACGCCGCTGCCTTGCGGCTGTAGCCCTTCGACCACGTGGGCGCAAGTTCGATCGTCGTATCTGCGTCATTTAGCGCATTCTCGAACTGTTTGAGCTGAAAAAACGCCGCGGATCGATTGCTGAACAACAACTGAATGGCGAAACCCAAACGTAAGTTTCACATAAGCTGTCAACTCTTGACACAAGCAAACTCACGTGGTTGTGCGGGTTCTTGTCGATCGCTTGCGTGTAGTAGGAGATCGCCTGAGGAAACGCCTTGCTCTGGAACGCTGCGTTGCCTTGTTCTCGGAGCGTTTCTATTGAAATGGCGCTTCGTCAGTCTCCACTGCGTTCCAATCGTCGAGAAGACCACGAGCGTACGCACCGGAGGCCTGCAGATCCAGTTCACTGGTGCGCTCAGTGACCAGGTTGACCAGGTCCGCGTCGAACGCGCCATCGCTGCCCAGTTCGAGGACGTCGTGGTCGCCAGTCCGCGCCATTGTCGTCGTCGTCTGTGATTTCGAATGAATGCGGTGGCTTACGAAGCGTCGCACTCGCCAAATCCAACGAGCTCCGCCAATATCGAAATGCTATTTAGTACTCTGTAGCCATACTAGCTGAGGCTAATTCAAACGCAATCCATTCACATTGAGAACCACATCAAGCATGCTAGTCCAGCTACGACTGCTGGCTCGTACCAATCTTCGGGAACAAGTTGTTGCGCAGCAAACTGCGCAGCGACCACGGGTTCACGCCGTTTTCGTCTCCGTAGATGCGCCAGCTCCAGAAAGTCCAGCCGCCATTGACCGTGTTGAGCATCACGTCCATTTGGCGTTGGCCAAACTCCTTGAGCCGCGTCTGGTCCTGGAACTTGCCCGCCGTCGCGAAACTGAACTCGCCGATAAACATCTTCTTGTCGCTCTTCTGCTTCCAGGCGTCCACGTCGTCGCGGAACTGAGTGATCGCGTCGCCGAGCAGCTCCTCTTCGCTCTTCTGTTCGTAGCCCCATACAAAGTACCGGTGCCACTCGACCCAGACATTGGTCGCGCCTGGCAACAAACCCGTCATGAAGTTGGCAGACTGCTCCCACAGCAGCGGGGCGATCGTGAGCACGCAGTCGTTCCCGGCGTCCGTACGGATAGCCTTGTAGGCGTCCTCGTAGTACTTGTACAGCTCCTTGTTGCTGGTCGTGCCTCCCGGCTCGTTCAGCAGACCGATTCCGAGAAAGGCGTCCTCGTTCTTGTAGCGATCAGCGAGGTACGTCACTGATTCGAGCGTCGACTGCAGATTCTCTGGGTAGTCAGACCAAAGCGACTTGGACGGCTGCTCTGGAGACGAGTGGTCGGCGCCGTTCTGCGATCCCTTGGCAGCGTGCATGCTAATCAACACAGCGACGTTGTACGTCTTGGCCCACTCTTTGATCAGCTTGTCGAGGTACTCCAAGCCACCGGGCGCGTAGTTGCCCCACTGGTTCTTGCCGCTAACGTCGTGGTTGTCGAAGCCAACGATCCAGTAGCCCACGGGCACGCGGACAGTGTTGAGGCCGGCCTTAGCGATCTCCGCGATCTCGTTTTCCGTGATGAAGTTGTCGCGGTGCCACTTGAATCGGCTGATGGCCTCGTCGCGAGGCGTGTTCTTGAACGCCGTCTGCTCACCGGCACTCTTCTGCTCCTCCGTGAGGCCCTTCCAGATATCCGACTCCGAGTTCATCCAGTGTTCCGAGACCAGCCAGCCACCGAGGTTCACGCCTTGGCTCTGCACTTGGCCCGAGCGGATCTTGTACTGGATGTGGCCGCCTTGGGATTGCTTCGCAGCCACCGTGGTCGTGTTTGTGGACGAAGTGGAGTTCGTCGACTTGGATTTCTTGGTGGTGGTCTTCTTTTTCGTCTTTGTTGGCGCCGTTGCTGTGAGGGCGACTGGTGTCGGCGAAGGAGTAGCAGCGGCGAACGCCGACGACGCCGAGTCGTTCGCGACTTCGTTGGAGAACGTCGACGCCTTGGCTTCATCGGGAATGACGTACCCGACTGGGGACTCGGCGGCATCCGTCGTGTTGAAGTTGTAGCCATCCACGCCAGCGGTCAGAGAGGCAACGCAGACAGCGAGCGCCAGCGCCGTGCACTGCGAGAGAAACTTCATCTTGATCTTCGGATTTTCGGGAGGCTGGTGGACGGCACGAATCTAATTGAAATGTGAGAGACGCGTGAGGACCAGGCATCGGAGCCCTCAGGAGCAAGGCCTGGGATCTTCCGTGATGTCGTGGTGATGGCTCGCCCTCAATCACGCGCATCCCTCTCGCTCTGGGCCATCCAGTCAGTCCCCCAGCGATCGAAGGGATCCGCTCTCGTTCGCGACGGACCTCCCGGCTTCCACGGCCACAGAGTCGCGCCATGTGGCTCGGCAGAATTGCAGTGGCATCCAGTTCGGCGTGGTGCTGGCTGCGTGCGGCGCGCTGCTTGAGTGCCTCCCAAACGCCAACGTCAGTCGAGAGGCAGCGTGGCAAGGAGCTCTTGGACGGACAGCACCGGAGCAGAAAGGACAATCCGTGGAAAGATACTGTAGCCATGTTAAATATTAGCCAATCATTTGTAGTTTTTTGCCATTCAATTTATATTGATTGGTTGAAATAGAAGCTCCCTGAATATTCGTGGAAATCTGCGGCGCAGATCTTCGCTTCTTGCGCCA
Organism: Pythium apleroticum; assembly: GCA_023337875.1. Classification (NCBI taxonomy): domain Eukaryota; phylum Oomycota; class Peronosporomycetes; order Pythiales; family Pythiaceae; genus Pythium; species Pythium apleroticum. Next base: position 6,288 of record JAADXN010000205.1, on the reverse strand, counting down.
AGAATGCGAAGTGCTTCGGATCGTTCCTCAACTGGACTTGAAGGGAAACGAGTGAACACAGCTAGTCCAGAATCGAAGGAAGGTCGTCGTGCGTGGGCCGCTGTGGAGGTTGCTCTGAAAGCCACCGCAATCGGCCTCGTATGACAAAGCGGAACTGATTCAACCCGCATTCGTCCGTCAGCCTAATGGCACTCCACCGAGCTCTTCTCCCACGGACTTAATGTGGGCGAATTGTATCGAAAGAAGGACGGACAAAGGCGTAGTTCGTCGACGAATCGTCCCCACTGGGCTTGCGGCCAACTCACATATTTCAGTGCACAGGAGGCTCTGTCAACAGCGTCGGGTCAGCCCACTGCGTTCTCTCCGTCCCCTCTACCCTTGTGCATCCGTCTAGACCATGCTTTCCTTCGCGTCGTCTTGCCCCAACGAACCAACAAACAATGCACCGGCACATCAACCTCCCCCAACAAATGGCTTCAAAACTTGGCGAGCGGCTGACACAGAGGGCGCTCTATTCGAGTAAGCGACACAGACAGGGGCCAGTAATACCACTGATACTGTACTTTCCCGTTTGTGACATCAGCACGCGCATCCAACGAGCTCATCAGCGCGCAGCTACATCCCACCACCAGCAACATGGAGGTGGAGGCGGCTGTGCGAGTGCGCGTGGCGCAGGCAGACCACACAGAGGCGCTGGCGCTGCGTGTGGAGGAGCTCATTGACGCGAGTGGCTGCTCGCCGGTGGAGACTCCGCAGACCTCAGAGGACGAGCACGCGTGGATTGTGCGGACGGCTTCCGTCGACACGAGCGGCACGCAACTGGGGCTGGCGTCGCTGTTCCACGACGAACTGGCGGACGTAGCGACGCTCACAGTGGAGGTATGATGACGTTGGCGTGGCTGCAGTGTAGGCGGCGAAGGAGTGACTCACGGTGGCTCTGTGTGCGCAGGTGTACGACGCGCCGTCCGAGTCGTGGGTGAGATTCGACCCCACGGGCGTGCTGTCTGCGGCAGAGTCCGGGGCGTTTGACTTGTCTCCAGACGCGACTGAGGCGCCGACTAGTGAGGATGGCGAAGCCAGCACATTGGGGAAGGAATACGCCGAGCGACTGAAGCGAAAGTCGGGAGATGACGACGACGATGGCGGAAAGGCGGACGACGACGAGGCCGATGGCAAGTCCACAGCCGACGAAGCGGTCTGGCTGGACGCGGAGAACCGCCGGTACTTCGACATGCCACACCACATGAGCAAGGCGGCGTTTCTGGAGGCCTCGCGTGACATTTACCGCGTCGTGTCGTTTGTGCTGGCGCCGTTTGGGTTCCCATCGACCCTGCAAGAGCGATTCTCGGTGTCGGAGGTCAAGACGCGGTGCAGCGCTTTGTACCAGGACGTGATCGAAGTGGGCTCGGATCTCGTCTACCACCACCGTGGGCTCACGGAGGGCGCGATGGCGATGAGCGTGCACAAGTGGGTCGAGCAGAAGCGCGATCCCGACTGCTCGCAGCAAGTGCGCGCCATCAACGATCTGCTGGACGTGCTGTACGCGCCGCCTGTGTTCATTGAGGTCCCAGACGTGAGCGAGGCGCGTGTGGTGGAGATTGCTCGCGAATTGCAGCGCCGTTTGACGGAGCTGATCCAGAAGCGAGCGCCTTGGGCACTGGAGACTTCGGCCGACGAAGACGAGATCTTTGAGCCGAAGGACGAGCAGACTGACGGCGACGAGTCCGCGACGGAGACGAAGAAAGAGAGCTCGTCGTCTGGGTGGAGCGAGACGGTGTACCCTGCGGTGGTGTACGCGCTGGGCTTCCTCCCCCCTCAGCCCAAGAAGAAGCACCAGCGCCTGAGTACGCTCCAGATCAAGTCGTTCATCCAGGCGGCAGCGGAGGCCGTGTGGGACGTCATCGCTCAGGAGCCCTGCAGCCAGATCCAGTACCAGGCGCTGTTCGACACGGTGCAGGGAGACGAGTCACGTGAGTTGCTTCACGCGATCAAGCGCGAGGCAGAGCGCGCGTTGTACGTCGTCAAGCACTCGCTGATGCAGTCCCTCGAGCGCGAAGAGGACGTCGTCGACGTGCTCGTTGTCGTGCGTGACGCAACTGAGGACGGCAACCGCGCCCTCCGCTCAGGTCGTCATGAGGTTGCACTGAGTTACTACACGAGTGCGCTGTCCAGACTGCCCGTCTTCCACCCGGAAGTCGCTCCGGTCCTCGTGGGGCGTATCAAGTGCCACATTCAGCTCGGCAACCTCACCCAAGCACAGCACGAGACAAGCGTGCTGCTCAAGATCGATCCATTCAGCGTTGGCGCCTACTCGTGTCTTGGTGAGATCCACGAAAAGCTTTCGAAACCGGAGGAGGCCATGCAGCACTTCGTCACAGCATTCATCCTGGACGGCTCGCGATCGCAAGACCACGCCACTGCGATCGACCGTGTCGCGCGAAGCGTCGGTCGCCTCAAGGCCAAGGACATCTTCGCCGACGTGGTGCTGCATCATGAGCTGCCCACGCAGTGGCTCGTGGAAAGCTACTTTGACTCGTTCGAGCACGACGTGGACTACGCGGCTCGCGTTCCATTTGATATCGAAAAGTCCATGGGTGTAGACGCTGCGGAGCTGGACGGCGAGAAGCTCGTGTACCGAGCTGTTCACCAGAAGCGCAAGAAGCTGTTCAAGGCGGCGCAGGCGGATATTCAGACGGCGCTGGCAAAGGAGATTGAAGACCCAGCAGTTCATGCGATGGCGCTGAATCTCCACGCGTCGTTCTTGTACGTCGCAGGCGACGTCCACTCTGCGATCGAAGCCATCACAAAGTCGCTCGAGTTGACGCCCTCATCAGTCAACGGCTTGATCAAGAAGGGCGGGTTCCTCTCGGAAGTGGGCGAGATGGACGAAGCCACGGAGTGCTTCAACCAAGCAGCCGAAGTCGACCCGAACGACGCCGACGTGTATCTGCACATGGGCCAGAAGGACCTTCTCGAGGGCAACTACTACGAGGCGGTCCAGTGTCTGCGGCGTGCGATCTCGCGGTCCGAAATGCTTCCGGTCACGCACGTGTCGTACGGCATGGCGCTGTACAAGAGCGGCTCAGTGTACCAGGCCATGGACGTGTTCGAAGACGCGTCCAAGACGTTCCCGGAGTCGCCCGAAGTGCATCTGTTCTACGGTGAAGTGCTGGCCGACCAGGGCGACTACGCCGGTGCCATGCGCCACTTCGTGCGCGCACTGGAGCTGTCGCCACAGTGTCCACTGCCGTTCCTGAACGCCGGTCGCGTGTACGTGAGCACAAACGATCCGATGCGAGCCATCGCCCACTTCCAGCAGGCGCTGGCCATCGACCCACGCTGCTCGTCGGCGCATCTCGACATCGCGCAGGTGCTGTTCGCGCAGGGCCGCACGGCCGAGGCGTTCAGCCACTTCGAGAGCGCATCGCACTGCTGTCGCTTCCTGCCCGAGGTCGAGGAGGTGTGCTCTGCGCAGGAGATGGCCAAGATGCAGGAGCGCGTGACCGACATCCTGGGCGTCGACCTGCGCCACATCATGCGCTCCAAGTGAGCAGCGCACTGCCAGAAAGTCCAGTCGATTAGCCCCCAAACTAGTTTAGCCTAGATTCGTTCGAATATATGATATTTTGCAAAATTCAAACCTAATATTCATAAGTAAACCCTCCCGATGTGCATAATGAGTACCACACAACGCAGGATCACTCGCGGAATTGACCTGCTCATCAAGGAGATCCGAAGCAACATGGCGACCGCCACGTCGCTCAGCGCGAATGCGCTCCAGGCGCGCGTCCAGAAGCTGCTGGCGTCACGCGCAGAGCTCGAGTCTACCAAGGCGCTTCTCCACACGCTGGTGACCAGCGACGTGTCGTCGTCGTCTTCCTCTTCTGTGGCTGCGAACAACAGCGTTTCGATCGTGAATCTGGACCCCGCGAGCGCCAACTCGCTGGCGGATCTGCGCAAGAACCTGCGCTCTTCGCTGGAGCAGAAGCAGCTCACGTTGGCCGAGTCAGCGCTCAGTGGACTTAAGCAGACGCTGGACAGGATCGCCGCTTTGAAGGGAAACGTGGACGCGCTGGACGCCAAGTGCACGTCGATCCAGAGCTTCTTGGAGTCGACCAAGCGAGAGACGCAGCAAGTCCAAGCAGAGGCCGCCACGCTGGCCAGCAAGAAGTACGCGCGCTTAAGTGTATGGTGGTGGGCTGTTGCTGGAAGGCTAATGTGAGGGATCTGTAGGAAGCGAGTGCAGGAGGAGCTGGGCCAGGTGCAGCAGTTCCTGGGCAAGTACCAGCTGAACGACGAGGAGATCCAGGCGCTGTACACCAAGTCGCTGGGCGATGAGGACATGGTCGCGTTCTTCCCCGTCATGGAGCGTGTCCAGCAGGTCAAAGCCGACTGCAGGAGTCTGGTGGCTGCTGGAGAAGTCAACTGCGCGTACGGTTGCGGTGCAGTTCTGCTCACACACGTTTTGGTGCAATCGTGTTCTAAACTCTGATGGGCTGTGTGCCATAGATTGGAGCTGCTGGACTCGGTGGGCAAGTACCAAGAGGTCGGCTTCGAGCGGCTGTACCAGTGGACGACGAAGAAGTGCGCGGAGGTCGACGGCGAACCGTCCACGCAGCTGCAACGCGCCATCACACTGCTTCGAGATCGCCCGGAGTTTTACAGGTACGTCTCTCCTTGTGTCAGTCGACTCGTTGGGTCCCTTTGATGCTCACAATGTGAATGATGGTATCAGCTATTGCAAGGAGAGTCTCACTGCGTCGCGCCGCTCGCTGATCGTACGTCGCTTCATCATCGCGCTCACGCGCGGCGGCCCCAACGGCATCCCGCGACCCATCGAGATGTACGCCCACGACCCCGTCCGTTATTGCGGCGATATGTTGGCGTGGGTCCACCAGGCCATCGCAACGGAGCACGAGTTCTTCCGAGTGCTGTTCGACGGAGATCTGGAGTACACGCCTTCGTCGACTGATCCTGACGTAGCTCCAAGTCCTGAGGGGCTACCCGAGGGGAGCACGTCGATGGTGGGACTCACGTTTGACGGCGTCGCGCGCCCACTGCAAGTACGCATCGAGCAAACGCTTGCAGCTCAGCACGGCATCGTGATCGCCTACCGTCTCGTGCACTTGCTGGGTTTTTACCACCACAAGTTCAACACACTCGTGGCCAAGAGCGGCGTCGCAGTCGCACTGGCGGCATGCAGGGAGGTCTCGAACAAGGCCTTCCAGCAGCAGTTCCAGCTCCTCGTGAGCAGCGTCGCATCGTCAGCACAAGACTACTCGGCCAACCTCGCAGCCACCCACGCGACCATGGATGTCTCACACCGACTGGTCACTTTGCTGGAAGTCTTCCAGAGCTCGCTCCTACCAGACCATGAAAAGGAATCCGATTTGGCGCCTCTGTTCGAGAACATCTTGCCTGCCATCGAGCAAATGTGTGAGCGCACAGTGCAGTCGCTCGATCCCATCGACGCCCTGGTCTTCCGAGCCAACAACCTCAGTTGCCTCCAAGTGTCGTTGACTCGATTCCCCGAAGCCAGCAAGTGGCACAGCAAGATCGGCGACCAGATCCACCAGCAGCTCGTCTTGATGAGTGAGCTTCAGGTCAAACGCGTGCTCGATCGATCCAACGTCTCGCCAATCTTTGCCAAGTGCCAAGCTGCTCAGGTATGTGACTATGAACGACTAGGCCTCCACTTTTTTTAGCTAACTCTTTCCGCTTTGCTACTCTACAGAGACCCGACGGCGCGACTGTGACTCGTGTCATGAACGAGTTCTGCTCGGCTCTGATGGCGATCGTGTTTCCTCAGTTCGACCACATCACGCAGCCTGACCTTCGAGACCAGGCCCGCACTCTCACGGCGACGCGCCTCGCTGATGCCTACGCGTTCATCCACGACTTTGTACAGGACGCGAAGAACGGATGTGACGCGTCACTACGTCACTCGCCCTACGAAGTGCGCACGATGCTCGAGATCGACTGAACTGGGTGCGTGCCAACGTACGATGAGCGGTAAGTGCGCCCCCAAGGTGGTTGTTTATAATGTCGTGGGCGAAAATGAATCTTGCTGGAGCATGTTCACGTGTCCAACAACCACAACTGCATGCGGGCTTCGTCCCATGGCTAAAAGGCGAAACACGTTTTCAAGTTTTGCTGTTGTCCCACGACTGTAGCGTCTCGTGTGCGGATCGCACACTTCCAGCAGAAGCGCTCAACTGGCTGCCGAGGGTGCGTCGTCCCATGTCTGGTATACCTGATTATCGCCTGCTTGCTATGCTCGTTATCGTC
>JAADXN010000204.1:0-35419 GCA_023337875.1 Pythium apleroticum | reverse complement strand
CTTAGTAGGATCTCAACGGGTCAGATTATTTACCAAAACATATACCTGTGATCAAATCGTGAACACACCTCAGATACTCGTCAGAATAAAGTATCATATTGGACTCTTCATTTGCGATAGGTTGCGAGACCTAATATCGCGTAGTAAAAGCTACCTCAGCCGGCAAGAACGGTATTTGGGTAACCAGATGGGAGTGGAGGCCCAGCGAGGAAGACGACATGCGGACAACCACAGTAAATGGTGCATAGCACTTCCGCATGTGGGGCACACTTCCCAGGGGGCCGATGCGGCGAGGATATCGCGGCACTCAACAATCGCCGCGTAACTGACCTTTTGATTGTGGTTACCCGGCTCGATTTGCGAGGCTTGGTACGGTTGTTGTTGCTTCCATGAGCGCGTACCAAATCGAAGCCAGGCTGTCAATGAAACGATTGTATGATTATCTCAACGCTTCAGTATTTGCTGCTCCCCCTCTCCATCATCCAAGTCGAAGACATCTTGTCCGAGGTTGGATATGCAAGCTGTGAATGGTTTGCATCCAATCCTGAACCTCTCATCACATCGCCGCTGAGCTCGGGGCACACGATCAGTTTTAATTTCTGAGAAACGCAGTACTTCGGAAGTAGACAACATGAAAAAAAGATCAATGCAAAGCCTATAAATATCCAGAGCCTCACCGGGAGCAGCGCAGCACGAGTCCCTGTGTTTGCATAAGACCATGGAGCTCAACAATAATCTTCCTGAAACGGCGCGTCGTTTCGCGTCTCCTCGTGTGTGGGCCACATCACATTCGACCACATACCGATAGTCGAACCGGTAATTCGGTCTCACCTCCATCCAAATCAACAGGCTGGCTGGTTACGCTAGGTGGTTACGGTGTAACCTCGCTGGCCAATGAAACAAAAAGCCAAACGCCGCATCACCAGCCAAAGCCAAGGACAGACAGACCACCTGATCACGCACGCGACGACGATGGAGAGCTCTGCGCCTGTAGCACCGCCGTCGAGTAGCTACTCGACGCGCGCTGGACTCAGCAAGGTCTGGAAGACCATCAAGTCCCACACGGGCATCTACACAGGCGGCAAGGCGGAGCTGTTCTTCGGCAAGGATGGCGAGGCGCTGCTGGCGTGTATGCTCCACGACGACGTCGCGATCGTGAACGCCGTCACGGGCGAGCTCAAGCGCACGCTGCAGCAGGACGTCGAGGACGAGGAGACCAAGGAGAGCTTCGTCGTGTTCGCGGTGCGACCAGGAAACCGCAACCAGCTCGTCACGGCCGGCCGCAACCTGCTCCTGCGTGTGTGGGACCTGGAGACGTTCAAGTGCGTCAAGACCATCAAGGCGCATCAGACGCCAGTGCTGGCGATGAATTTTGACCCGTCGGGAACGCTTCTGGCCACGGGCAGCAGCGACCGCACGGTCAAGGTGTTCGACCTGGACAAGGGCTACTGCACGCACAACTTCCGTCGCCACGCGGGCATCGTGACGGTCGTCAAGTTCCACCCGGACCCGAAGCGTCTCCAGCTCGTGTCGTGCGGCGATGACTCGACGGTGCGCGTGTGGGATCTGTTCTCGCAGGAAGAGGTCGCGTGTATCCAGGACCACATGAACCCTGCGACGTGTGTGGCGTTCTCCACGGACGGCTACACGCTCTTGACTTCGGGCCGCGACCGCGTCGTCAACTTCTGGGACCTGCGCAGCAACAAGCTCCGCCAAACGGTCGTCGTCCACGAAGGCATTGAAGGCATCCAGGTGCTGCCCGAGTCGTTTGCCTGTGTCGCGTCGCGCCAGCCAAAGAAGGACAAGGACGAGAAGGCGATTTACTTTGTCACGGCCGGCGAGGAAGGTGTGCTCAAGCTGTGGTGCCTGGGCGGCAACGGCACGTGCACGACACTTGCAACGCAGGTTGCCGAGTCCGAAACGCTCCGATTTTCGGCGCTTTTGCTGAGCACCAAGCGCAAGGAGCTCATGGCGGTGTCCACGGACCAGAACTTTTTGGTTTTCAACGACAAGCTCGAGCGAACGACACAGATTATCGGCTACAACGACGACATTCTCAACCTCAAGTACGTGCCGAACGCTGACGGCACGCCGTCCAAGCAGATCGCCGTGGCTACCAACTCGGAACAGATCCGCCTGCTGAACCGGGAGACCATGTCGTGCGAATTGCTGTCAGGCCACACGGATATCGTGATGGCGTTGGCGGTGTCTCCGGACGGTAAGTGGCTTGTGAGTGCATCCAAGGACCGCACTGCCAAGGTCTGGGACGTGGAAGCAAAGCAGTGCGTGGCGACGTGCCCTGGCCACACGGAGGCACTCGGCGCCATCGCGATCTCGCAGAAGGTGGTGCACTTCCCCATGGGTATGGCGTACTTCGTGACGGGCAGCGCCGACAAGACTCTCAAGATGTGGAGCCTGAAGCCGCTCGCGCCAGCGTACAACCAGCAGTCGAAGAAGGCGTTCGAGGTCAAGTCGATCGTGACGCTGAGCGCTGTGAAAGCCCACGACAAGGACGTGAACGCGATCGCTGTGTCGCCCAATGACCGCCTCGTGGCCAGTGCTTCGCAGGACAAGCTCATCAAGGTGTGGTCGACGAACGACAGCAAGTCGCTGTCGCTGGTGGGCACGTGCCGCGGCCACAAGCGTGGTGTGTGGGCAGTCGAGTTCTCGCCTGTGGACCAGTGTATCGCCTCTGCTGGTGGTGACAAGACGGTCAAGATTTGGTCGGCGAAGGACTTCTCGTGTCTGAAGACGTTCGAAGGCCACACGGCGTCCGTGCTGAACGTGCAGTTCGTGTGTGCTGGCATGCAGTTGGTCTCAGCTGGTGCCGATGGTCTGCTGAAGCTGTGGACGATCAAGAGCAACGAGTGCGAGGCGACGCTGGACAACCACATGGACAAGATCTGGGCCGTCGCGGTGGCCAAGGACAGCTCCGAGATGGTCAGCGGCGGCGCCGACTCGACGATCAACCTGTGGCGTGACTACACGGAGGAAGAGGAACAGACGCTGCAGATGGCCAAGGAGGAGAAGCTGCTGAAAGAGCAGGAGCTGTTCAACTGTCTGCGCAACGACAAGCTGCTGGAGGCCGTGCAGATCGCGTTTGAGCTGGGCCACCCGAACCGCCTCCTCACGATCCTGTACGATTTGCTCAACGGCCCTCGCCACCAGGACTACCCGACGATCCCCGGTACCGGCGCCGGCACCAAGCCAGACTTCGAGACCTTCTCGCCGGAAGTGATCTTCAGCAAGGTCGTGCTGAGCCTCACGACCGAGCAGCTCAAGACGCTGTTCGAGTGGCTCAAGGAGTGGAACACGAACGCGCGCCACTCGGCCGTCACCCAGACGCTGATCTCGACGATCCTACGAGAGATCCCGCCGCAGAAGCTGAAGCAGGTCGAGAACGTCAGCCGCACGCTGGAGGCGCTGATCGCCTACAGCGAGCGCCATTTCCAGCGCATTGACCGTATGCTGCAGAAGAGCTACTTGGTGGACTTCAGCGTCGTGTCGATGAAAAATCTGCTGCCTGTAGGTCCTGAGGGCGAGGCGGACAGTGGCGACGCGTCGGATTCGGACGCCAGTGAGAGCGACAGTGACGCGGAGTCGCGGACCAAGGGCAAGCGTACTCGTACGCGTCCAGGCCGTGAGACGCTGGCCAAGAAGCAGCGTGCCTAAGTGACCTAATAGAGCTATTGCATTTATCTCCTTTCATTGAACGTTTCATCCGCGGCTACCGCACCAGCTACTACAGCGCATCGAAAAAACGTAGCGAGCCAAGTCAACTGGCATCTACAGTCGCTGGATGTCTTCTCGTGCGTGGTGGATATCAAGACGACAGCTTTGGCCTCTTCGCCATCGACATCGCCGCCTCTCCCGTACGTGTGTTCACGTCGTGCGTGTACTCGGACTCCAGGTGAAGTACCTCACGCAGCGCTTCTTCTGCCGTCGGCCGTTGAGCTGGATCAGGATGCAACAGCCTCGCTTTCAGCGACCTGCGGGCCTCAGACCGGAGCCATGCCTCGCGTGCAGAGCTCGTGTTGATCAGATAGCCAACAGACCACAGATCCACTGCTGTCGTGTGGGCTCCACCATCCCGAAGCATCTCCGGGGCATGTGCCTGCTCAGTAAACGCAACAGTCGGCGAACGGACTTGCGGACTCGGCGCGGCGTCCATGAAGTCGATCAGAAACCAACCGCCGCCGTCTTCCTCTCGCCGTTTGAGCACGTTCGGCCATTGGATATCGCGGTGCATCCACGACGCCCGGTGCAACGCAACTAGCGCCTCGAGAACATGCCGCAGCGCGCAAAACAGGTCAGCTAACGTGGCAGGTTTGCTGTCAACACCACGCGGCCTGAGCGCAATCGTCTTGGTGGATCCACTGATACTGACAAGTGAGTCCACGTTCGGGACCTGGAACGCCGTGAGAACGTCATACACGTGCCGCGCACGACCAGCCACTTGGTGGAAATCGACGGGTCTTCCTTCTGGGCTCGTTGCGGCTGAGAAGTCTTTGCGCACACCTATCGGGTCCAACCAGATGATCTCGCCGCTGCGGCGTCGAACGTCAACGTGCTCGGCACGACCGGAACGAGGGCAACGCAATGCAATAGTGTCGAAGAGCCGTCCGAGTTGCAAGAGCGCGAGCAGCAGACAGAATCGATCGGCCATGTGCTGAAGATGGAACTCGCCGATTTCAGTAGCGGCCGTCATCGAAGATGAGCCACGCTGCCAAAGCGCAAACAAACGGCACTCGTAGCCAGATGCGGCGTAGGCCAAGATGTACGGGACGCCACCGTACGCCCAAACGAGGTTCTTGTGCAGCTCGTCTCGTGGTTTGGAAATGGCGACCCCGGGGGCGTCTTCTTCGCCGCGGAAGACGCACACGGAATGGAGAGTGAACGTAAAATCCGGACGCCACGACGTGTTCGGTTCGCGATTGATGGATCCGTTCATGAATACCGTCGTGAGTGTTGCGCGGATGATGGAGTCCCACAGGAAGTGGAAGGACGCCTCACTACTTGTGCCTGTGCCCAGCTCGACATTGGTGATGAAATTAACAACGCGGTCCCCGATTGTTTGGCAGAAGAACCGATGGTCTTCGACAAACAGCTTCTCGAGCACGTCTCGAGGGGAACGGGCGTCAAACTTTCGGCGGATGGCCGCGAGCGTCGACGGAGCGATGGCGATCTTGGTTGGGAGCCGTTGCTTGATGAACGAGCCAAGATCTTGAATCGACGGCAACTGATCGTACGTGAGTAGGGATCCCTGATAACTCTCAAGCCACTTGGACGACGTGTCGGTCACCTGTGGGGATGAAGCGTTGACACGCGGCATGATCGAGGCCCGTCGTGTGTCCACCAGTAGATGCACGGATCCCATAGGAGGGGCAACATCGCCGAAATACGTGCTGACTACCGTGCGTGGTCTGAGACGCAGCTCACTCTTCAGATACGTTTCCTCCAGATCCCGTGCGAGAGTGCCCTGCCGGAATTGATCCTGCAACGCTTTGTCTGGACGAAGCCACGCGCCCTGGGGATCACCGTCCTCTTTCGCCAAGTACAACTCGAGGTTGGCGGGGTCGCATGAGAGCGCCATGGCCTCTTTGATTGCCTCGTGCAGCTGTACGACGACAGTGTCTGCCTGGATGTCGATAACCGCTGAGCGCTTGAGACTGATAGCCATGCAGAAGAGCTGCATGGTCATGCAACTTGCGCTCCTGAGCGTGGATTCCGAAGTCGACTAGACTCTCGACAAGTAGGATGGTCTGTACCCCCGTCCCAATTCGAAGTAAACGCCACATCCCACACATCATTCACATGACCCCATCCATCATTTTTACCGCTCGTCGGGAGATTAAAGATCTGCCAAATTGCGATATTGGTGGTGAGCGCAATGCAGCTCCTTCGGTGTTCAACCGCAGTGTCGAATCGATGATCAGGTTGAGTAGAGATGCTGTGGCTGTCCGTGGAGAGAAGCTCCTGGACAATGGAGCTGATGCATTCATCTCCCTTCGCCACGAACCTCGACCAGTCCAGCCAGAAGCTTTGACGCATCATGCGTCATGCGCACATCCGCTGCGGGATGCTCATCACGGTGCCTCGTTGTGGTGTTGCAAATGGCCATACTCAGTCCTGTGCAGTCAGCTTGCGTAGAAGCGAGAACGAGGGCGATGGCCGACGTCGTGGCGGCGTTCCATTCTGGTCGTCGTGGCCAATCCAAGCGTCGTGTCACTCTGCGACAGTTGATGTGGACGAATAACCGCAGTCGATTGGATAATATTGTCTTCTTGAAGTCGTGTGATTGGACAGAAAATCGATTCCACCTCACACAGATCGAACGAACGTAGCTCTTCGCAGATTCAACAACCTGAGCCACGCCGGCCACGCCATCCAGTGTGGGAAACCAAGACAATCAGGCCACTAGAACCGGAATTCCACGCCGCTATTTACACGAGAGCCGCGCCAGAACGATAGGATCGGACAGCTATGCGACGGACCCATCTCTCTCTACTTGCAGTGTTCGCGATCGCGGCGTTCGCTGCGCTCGCCGTTGCCGACGACGCGCCGCTGAACCTGAGAACGACGGCGGATGACAAGCAACCGACTGACAGCGACCCGCTGGTGGTGATTCCGTCGCAAGACGCAGCCGCACAGGGGATTCCGTATGCGCAGGATGAGATCGTGGCGATCGCGCTGGCGGGGCTTGTTGTGTTCATCGCTGCTGGTGGCGGCACGGGCGGTGGTGGCGTTTTGGATCCGATTTACATTCTGATCATGGGCCTCTACCCCAAGGTAATGAATGAACAGAGTGCGCCTGTGGGTGGAAGCTTAGCTGACGGCAAACGCGGTGGGTTGGTGCTATGTAGATCGCGATTCCGCTGTCCAGCATCACGATCGTCGGTGGATGTGAGTGTTGTACCGGGTGAAGTTTATCAGTATCGTAAGCCGCACTCACACTGAGTGTCCATGATATGCTGTAGCGATCGCAAACTTTCTTCTCAACATCCGCAAGTCGCGACGCAACTCGAAGCATCCGCTGATCGACTGGGACTTCGTCCTCGTCATGCAGCCCATGCTGTTGAGTACGTGATTGCATCCATTCTGTTCTAGGCGCAATACCTAACGCTTTGGCTTCTGCAGTGGGAGCTGGTTTCGGCACATTTCTGAACGCAGTACTGTCCTCCTGGCTCCTTTGCGTTCTACTAGTTGCGCTTCTCGTTGTAATGGGTAAACGCACCATCGAGAAGGCGATCCAGGCACGGCAGCGTGAACACTGGGGGTGCCTTGGCGACAGAGAGCGCACGCCATTGATTGGCATCTCCGTTTCGCGAAGCACGGTGAGTTCAGCATCATATTGCGACCTTGCATTGCGACGACCGATAACTCATTGTGGACACTCTGCTATTGTAGCCGCACCAGGGCTATGAGGCGCAGATCCCATGGCGCAAAGTTGGCTCGCTGTTCGTCTTGTTTCTCGGCGTCGTCGCACTGAACCTCATCGCCGGCTCACCGCAGATTCCCAGTATCATCGGGTTGACCCCCGGCTCGTTCTTCTACATCATCGCGACCTTTCTACCCACGATCTACCTCATGGTATACTCGCACTACGCCAACAAGAACATCATCGCGACCTTCTACCGTCAGCAAAACCCGCATTATGTGCTCTCGCCCGACGAGATCCAGTGGAGTCCGAAGACGGTGCAGTTCTTTCCTCTGATCGCTCTGGGAGCTGGCACTGTATCGGGCATGTTTGGTATCGGGGGTGGCATGGTCAATGGGCCACTGATGCTTGAATTGGGCGTGGAGCCGTCGGCTGCGGCGGCCATGACAGCCACGACCGTGCTCTTTTCCAGCTCCAGTACGTATTTGGGCAGTCTCTGCACTCGTTAATGATGCTCATTGCCTGACTGAGTTCATGTTTGTGTGAATGGCAGTGTCTTCGTTCAGCTACGTGATGATGGGGACTCTCAACTTTAACTTGGCCAAGGTTCTGCTGCCAGTGGGCTTCATCGCGACGCTCATCGGCCACGTGTGTCTCGAGCGTGCTATCCAGCGGTTCAATTGCCCCTCTCTCATCATTTTCTCCATGGCGACGATCATCGTCATCAGTGCCATCGCCATGTCCGTCGAAAGCGTCAACGCCGTCTTCGGTGTCTGAGAAGTCGACGTGCAGTTTTATTTTATGAGTCTCTAGTCATTCAACCCCGGAGCTTCAGTAGCGTCGCGTAGCCAACTGAATTACTAACGGCAATTCACCAACTGAAACTCGAGTTCCAACCACTTGCGTCATTGATCGCTGGTCCCGTTGGGCTCGACAGATCCGAGTCCCGGGCGTCTATTACAGTGCGCTAATGCTAACTCTGTTAATCACGGCTTTATGAAGAATGGTCATGTTGGTATCTGAGTCGATTTCAACACCGGTATCGCGATTCTGTGTGTGGAGACGGCATTTTCGCGCACATTGCAGTCAAAGTGGCTAGCCCCGATCCCACACACGTCACAGGGCGAAGCTCAAAATAGCTACATTATGTGGTGTACATAAAAACGTAAATACGTTCTGCAACTGGAACCATTTCGTAAAAACCCCTGTTCACCAAAATCCGCTGCCTGTGGATTGGAACTGTGAATGGAAACCACGGCGACCAAGCGCCATCTACGCGGCGAGACGTGAGAAGCGGCGCCGTCTAGAGGTCTGTGGAGGGCTCTTCGCGAGCAAGTGACGAGCGCAAATGGCGGAGGTGGGCAATGGCTCGCTCAGCGCGAAGAAACGGCGCGAAATGAGCGGCAGGAGCGAAAGTAACGGCACGGATCACAACGACTCACCTGTGACGAAGAAGATCAAGTTGGAGGATGACGAGCCACCGGTGGCGAACCCCAACAGCATGGAGGCTGTGCGAGACAAGAACCGGGAGATGGCGCTGGATCTGCAGGAGAAGAACCGGCGGATCGTGTTCCTCACGCAGAAGTGCGAGTCCTTGTTCCGACAAACGGCCGTGTCGACCAGCGCCTTCCGGTGCATGCAACGCCAGTGGCTGCAACTACTGGACGACGTGGAGACGGCGAGCCAAGCGGTTGGATCGGACGCTGCGTCGTGGGTGGATTTATTAGCGAAGACAGAGACACTGGGAGTGCTGAAGCTGCCGCATGAAGCCGTGACGGTGTCGTTACCGGAGTGGTTCCTCGCCGTCAGTCGAGGCGATAAAGAGGCCGAACTACCGGCACAGGATGAGGAAAGCGATGAAGAAATCGCGGCCGACTCGGAGCTGCTGAGCGAGAAGGAGAAGGCCGTGGAGAAGGCGCTGCGGGACGAGCAGAAGAGAGTGAAGGAGGCGCTGGGCAAAGTGCTGACCGCAGTCTCCGATGGAAGTGCGAAGGCAATCGAGTTCAAGAAGCTCGTTGAAGACAAGCGCGAGGCAGCGGCCCAGGCACTGATACTCAAAGACGAAGTCGCAGTGGTGGGTCTCTTGGTTTCGCGGCGTCTGACGCTGAGAGGGGAATGCTAATGCGGTCGTTTTGTGTCTTTAGATGAAGCGTAAAATTGCGGAATTGCAGCACGATTTAGAGTACAAAGAAGCTGAGCGCCACCGTGCGTGTCGGAGTTTCGACCGACTCCGAGAATTCGTCGAACGCAATGGCAAAGTGGACGAGTCGAGTGCTACAAGTACAAGCGTCAAGCAGGAAAATGGTGCCGCAGCCTCACAGAAAGACGAGCCTGAGGAGCAAGCAGCGAAGGTCGCCACGCAGCCTCGTGTGGCCGAGAAGCGCGTCGTCGTTGTGGAGGCGGAGGCCAAACAGACCGTGAACATCAAGCACCTCGAGCAGGCGAATGCCGACAAGAAAATTCTACTTACCAAGTTGAAGGAGGAACGCCATAAGACCGACTCGATGCGGTCTGAACTGAATCGCCTGCAAGCCCTCGAGAAAGCAGTACGTGGATATTCAGATGCATTGGGTATTGATCACAGTACTGATCGTGCTTTGTGTGAACAGTGGAAACTCGAGGAAACTCGGTTGCGACAAGAGTTTGACGCCCGCGTCGGACGGCTACAAGACGAAATTACACACATCACCGAAGAACAGGCGGCGTCCCGCGTAAAAGAGGATGAGGCAAAGCAGCAGGCCCAAGAAGCCTGGAAAGTGCAACTCGAGCGCATCCAAGAGGAGACTGCGAAGGCGAAGGCCAAGATGAACGAGTTGGTGTTCAAGAGCACCGCACTGAGGGACAAGCTGTCAACGTATTCCGGATACCGAGATCAGGTTTGTGATTGTTCGTTTGGTGAGTACGGAGCTGCTCTGACAAGTTGTGTTGTGTTGTCTTAGTTGGCTGATCTGAAGTCTCAGTACGAATCGCTGAAACGAGAGACAGATCGGCTCAATGAGCAGTTAAAGCGAGAAAAAGCGAGAAGTGAACGAGCGAGCGAGGCTCTTCAGCGAAAGGAAGCGATCGACTTGCGCGAAAAGCTGTCGCTCGCCGAGACGCAGCGAGACGATCTTCGAGTTCGTGTAGAGGAGCTCGTGGCGAGCGGCTCGAGTGAGAAGGTGGTATCGGATGCGCTTGCACGCGAGTCGACGGCACGAGCAGAGGTGGAGGCACTGCAAAGCAAGCACTCGGATCTCGTAGCAGAGGTGGAAAAGCTGCGAGTCGATCTCGAGACGGCTCAGGCGAACCAAGATGCTTTCAAGGACGAAAACGATGCGATTGTGAGCGAGATTGAGGTGCTGAACAAGGAAATCGAGGCTGCGCGTCATGCAAAGAAGAAAGTGGGCAAGCAGCTTGAAGACAAGCGGCAGTCGGCGAAGAAGTTGCAAACGGAGCTCGCGAAAGAAACAGATGCGAGAGCCCATTTTTCGGAGGAAATGGCCGGTATCCGTCTCCAGGTCAGCTCGCTTACGTATGTGCACAGTCAGCAGAAGGCTGCTCTCGAAGCCGCCAAGGTTCGTGATGTTTGTTTCTCCGATTGAGGCGAGTGTTGTTGACTCATGTTGTTCTGAACATTGCGGTTCATAGGAGGCGCACAAGACGACGCGACAAGAGCTCGACAACCTCAAGCATTACGTGAAGGTCCTGGAGAAGGAGCGCGACTCGGTCTCCGAAGAGAAGATCAAGGCCGAGAAAGACGCCGATGCCGCCCATCAGATGTTCAAGAGTGAAGCTGCGTACAAGCAACGCCAGGTGCTGCAGGACAAGTCGCGAGCGTGTGAGCGGTGTGAAACGTTTTCCAAGAAGGAAGCGGAGTATGAAGAACGCATCGCTGCATTGCGGTCTTCGCTGGGCAAAGCGTCGGGTGGCGGCGCGAGCGGTAACGGTGGCGAAGCGAGCAGCGGACTGTCGGAACTCGAACGGTTTGAGCTCCAGGATCTCCAGAAGCAGTTGAAGTGCTCGGTGTGCCAGGACCGCCACAAGGACGTGATCATCTCCAAGTGCTATCACATGTTCTGCAGGGAGTGCGTGGACAGCAACCTCAAGTCGCGGAATCGCAAGTGTCCGACGTGCAAGAAGATGTTTGGACAGGACGATGTGAAGAACGTGTGGTTTACGTAGATGTGAAGCCCCGACAGGAAGAGCTGTCGACGACCGAGTGGCGACGACCCTTGTGCAGCTCCTCAGGCGTGTCATGTTGCGCATAAACTGGTCCTAAATCGATCAATGCAGCAACTAAACAAGTACATTTGTGGTCAATGTATTGAATTAGAGGCTGTCTTTGCGTGTCCACCGAACGTCACGGGCACAAACGAAAATGAAGCGCAAGTCGTCGGGAGGAGCGGCGGCGTTGCGCGGCGGCAAGGCGGCCAAGCGCCACAGAGGCAACGACGCCGGTGCTGCGACCAGTAGTGAGAAGCTGTACACGCAGCAAGACGCGATTCTCGTGCTCGGAGACGGCGGTGCGGGCTTGCAATTGGCTGGGTCTCGTGGGTCGTTGGATGGTGGAATACTCACTACATGATGGCGTTACGACATTTCACGATAGATTTTACGTTCTCCAGAGGTCTTGTGGCGCACTGCGGTGGTGGACGCAGCCTCGTGGCGACTTCGTTTGATTCAGAGCAGAAAGTTAAAGCCAAGTACGCGAATGCCGCCGAGTGTATCACTGCCCTGAAGGCGGCGAAGACTGTGGTGCTGCACGGCGTGGACGCCACCAAGCTCCATGCGCTACCCCGCCAGGCAGCCAAGCAGGGTTCAGCGTCGGTGCCGTCGTTCTTCAAGTACATCATCTTCAACTTCCCGCACACGGGCCAGCAGCGCGTCCACATCAACCGCGCGTTGCTGCTCGATTTCTTCGAGAGCGCTCGTCCCAAGCTGGAGAAGGCCGGTGAAGTGCACATCACGCTCAAAAACCGCCCGCCGTACTCGAACTGGCAGGTGGAAGACCAAGCGAAGGCTGCGGGGTTCGTGTTGAAGCAGCGACGCAAGTTCGATTCGCGGTTGTTCCCGGGATACAACCACCGCACGACCGACCCGCAGGCCAAGAAGTTCGAGGCCGAGCTCTGCATCACCTACGTGTTCATCGTCAACCGTAGCAAGGTATGGAGCTGACTGATTGATCCTATGTGTGGTAGAGCTCGATGATTGATGGGTTGTGGTACAGTTCCCGTTTGCAGCGATCGAGGCCGCCCAGCGTGAAAGCGAAGAGCGAGGCTCGGATGCCGAAGATCAAGACGCGGAAGAGCACGAAGCTAATGAAGCTGACTCCGGTGCGGACGCTGAAGGAATGGAGGAGGATGACGCCGCCACGCCAGTGGCTGTCGTTGCAACGCGTACGAAGAACAGCAAGCGCAAGCGTAGCAAGCCGGCGTCCAAGCGCTCGTTGGCTGCGACGACCTCACCCGTCACAGTCGAGCCCAGCAAGGCCGTGGTCGAGACGCACAGTACTTCCAGTAAGCCAGTCGTGAAGCGAGCGGCGCTGTGGAGACCGCTGCATCGCAGCAGAGGAATCTAGGAGCGTAATGCGGACTGTTTCAGACTGCTGTGCGTCTGTCTTGGGCTGGAGACTGCTGGTGGATGTTGAACCCATGTTTGGTGGCCAAAAATATGCTACAATATGACACTACATTTGTTGTTACCCATTTTTACACATGTTATAACCTAAACTTCGATCAGATTGTGACGCTTCCGGTGGCATTCACCCTGTTTACGCCGTGTGAATTTCTCCGGTTTCGCTGGCCGATCGCCATCATCCTCTACGGGCCTGCTGGAAGACAGAGCTGCGGGCGTGTCTGTCGTAGCTCCCACGCCACACGCGCGCACTCCTTGCTCCACCGCAACGGCCACGAAGATGCAGCGCGATGGAGAGCGGCAGCGAGGCGGCAGAGCGCTCTCTGCGGCGCGCGGCCTTGCGCCAAAGCCCAAGAAACCGTCGCAGTACGAAGTCCTGGAGACCTCCACGCCGCGCGACGGCGGGCTGCTTCGAGACACGGCGCTGCCCGCCAGTGAGGTCGTCGACGCCGATCTCGATCTCGAGCTTCAGCTTCAGCACAGTGGCAGCGATGACACAGACGTCTTCAGCGAGCGGATACGGGACGACGGCGCCGATGATTCAGCGACCACGGGCTCAG
Source organism: Pythium apleroticum (assembly GCA_023337875.1). Taxonomy (NCBI): domain Eukaryota; phylum Oomycota; class Peronosporomycetes; order Pythiales; family Pythiaceae; genus Pythium; species Pythium apleroticum. The sequence continues at coordinate 21,868 of JAADXN010000204.1, read as the reverse complement.
ACAGTGACTCGGCGCCACCTCCACACAAAGCGGCTCGCGTTTTACACCGCAAACACCCCGGCCAAGTGCCCTGTACACAGATCGCAGTGGTCGCGTTGAGTGCGATCTCCGGATTCCTGTTCGGGTACGATCTCTGCGTGATGGTCGTCGCGCTGCCGCTGATCCACGAGGCGTTTCAGCTGTCGACGGAGACGGCCGAGGCCGTGATCAGCATCCTCATGGTCGGCGCGGTGTTTGGGTCCCTCGCTGGAGGCGTCGTAGCAGATCGCATCGGCCGCAAGCGCGCGATCATCGTGACCAGCGTCTTCTTCCTGCTGGGCTCCGCGTGCATGACGTTTGCCAACTCGATCTACGTCATGCTTCTCGGCCGCTTCCTCGCGGGACTCGCTGTGGGCAGCAGCGGACCCTGCGTATCCACGTACGTCGCCGAGATTGCTGATCCAGAGAACCGTGGCGTACTCGTGACGGTGAACGAAGTCATGCTGTGCGTCGGCTGCCTCGTGTCGGTCATCGTGAGCTCGTCGCTCGAGAACAGCGCCAACGGATGGCGCAAGATGCTGGGCGTGACGCTCATCCCTCCGCTCGTGCAGCTCGTACGTAGCGACGCCTTCAATTTGTTTACATTTTCATGGCTGACCATGACTAACTGCTATGATTGTAGGCTGGCATGCCGTTTGTCCCCGAGTCCCCACGATGGCTCCTGACGGTGAGTGCGGTTTACTGTGCTTCGTGGGTGCAAAGCAGCTTGATTGGCTGACCTATGAATGGGATGAACTGCAGCAGAAAGACCGAGTACAAGAAGCGAAAGCTGTGCTGCGGAGGCTCTTTCCCGGCCGTGATGCTGACGAGACCGACGCACAAATCAAGACCCAGCTCGCCATGAAGGGCCACTCCACCAGTCTGTACGCCGCGTTGCGGCACATCGCGACCGATGGGATCACCCGACGACGAGTGGGACTCAGTCTCTTGGTCGCTCTCGCCCATACGCTCACAGGTGCGAACGCGATGCTCTACTACTCCAGCTACATCATCGACTCGCTCGGTGCTGGCACTGTCGGTGGCACTGGCAACGCTACCACGACGACTGCGTCCTTCTCTGGCGTTTCGAAAGAGCTTGGAGTCGCGATCGCCAAGCTTGCCGGCGTCTGCACGGCCATCGCAGTCGTGGACAGAGTGGGGCGGCGCTCGCTGCTGCTCGTCGGCTCCATTGTCATGCTCGTCGCCGACGTGGTGTTTGCGAGCTGCTTCTGGGGCCTGGAATCCGGACCGACCCAGCCAGCTGATGAGACCACGGGTATTTGGGCCCTGTATGTGTTCATCTACGCGTGGAACTTCAGCTGGGCGCCGCTCATGTGGGTGATCTGCTCCGAGGTGCTGCCCGACGACCTTCGATCTGTCGGCATGGGCCTCACGTTCGCCGTGTACTGGCTGGGGAGCTCCCTTGTCAACCAAACGCTGCTCACGATCTTCAAACTCTGTGGTACGTACAGCCACCATGGAGTGGATCTCCCTGACATCACGTCGGTCTCATGAAAGGCGCGTTGGCAATGTAGGCATGTCGGCAAGTTTCCTTGTGTATGGCTCGCTCACGACAGCAGCAATCGCCTTCATTTACTGGAAAGTGCCGGAAACGCGAGGCCTCTCGTTCGAGGAGATCACTGCCCAGTTTGTAAACACACCATGATAACACCGTTGTCCCACCAGCGAGCCATCCACTTTGTCCGCGCGCCCTCTTTGTGATTTCTGTTTGTCAAGTTGGCTTTTGCGAAATCTATCCAATTTTCATGAAAATGCTAATTATCAAACCAAGTTTGCTCTATTTCACCTATATTTGCAGATACAAAGTGGGTTTTTGACCTCACCACCAAAAACTCCGAAAATGAGGGAAGCTATCGAGCAACAGCTCGATGAGATTGAATGCGTGCTGAGTATGTTCCCAGCGCCGGACGAGATCCGCTATGACGCCCACGTGAAAGAGCAGTACGAGCGCTATCTATCCATGCCTCATTCAGCGGCAGAACCACCACCAAAGTCGAGACTCGAGTACGCTATTCGCCTCCAGGTATCCGTCGAGTGAGCGGCCACCTCTACTCGATAACGCTGCCGTAGACTCACACAATGGCTGGTGCACAACGCCAGAACCACCGCTTCCATAGCCATGTGCCAGAGCTGGAGATCAAGTGCCCGCACGAGTACCCTGTGGCCGCGCAAGTCGAGTTCGTCGTGCACTGTCCGTGGCTGCCGCGCGACCAAATGGAGCGACTGCAGACCGAGTTACTCTGCATCTCGACGGGCAGCGACGGTGAAATGGTGGTGCTTCAGCTGTACCAGTGCATGGCGGATCTGCTGGACGAATGGCTTGAAGCTGCCAAGATCCAGGCGCAAGTACAGGAGCGATCCATCGACCACCAACCGCCGACAGCGAGGCAGACGCCAGCGCTGCTGGGCCGACGAGCCATCTACTTCCACCACATCATCGCGTCCACGAAGCGCCGCGTGCTCAAGGAGTGGGCGCTCGAGCTCGGTCTCGGCGGCTTCAGTAAGATCGGATGGCCGGGCGTCGTGATCGTCGAAGGCGCCGAGCCCAATGCTCAGGAATACGTGCGACGGCTGCAGCATTTACGGTGGAAGCAAATGGTCGTTCGCGGCGAGCAGACCGAGCCAGTGGATGCGGCCAACAGCAGCAGTGTCGACAACATGCGTCGCCTGCCGCGTGGGTTCTGTGAGTTTCCCGAGAGCGGCATGTCGGAGGCGGCTGCGCTGTGTCGAGACGCGGGGCTGGAAGAGTTGTTTCTGACAGTCATGAAGATCTACCGACCGACGGACGGACACGAGGACTACAAAGATCAGGAAGCAGTAGCAAGCGATGGGAAGGCAGTGGGCCACAGAAAACGCGGTAATGGAACGAAGCGATGAGAGCATTCCAGCTTTAGAAACACGACAAGCGTTGGAAGGTCTAGAAGAAGAGCGTCTTGACGCTCTCGACGGTCATGCCGATGGCACTGACGATGAGGATGATGGCCATGGAGAAGATGATCAGCGACGGGCAGTTGAAGCGCTGCACGGCGCGGAAGAGCACGACGTTGCCCAGGAATGTCATGACGAAGCCGATGGGCAGCAACACGCTCGCGATGGAGTAGTCCCCGGCACCCTGCACGATGAACTGCACGGACACCACTGCGTACAGAGAAGGGGAGTTAGTGTTGGTTCCCCAGAATGAGAGAGGTTGGGGAGTGAGACTTACGGAGGCTGGAAAAGAGCACGACGGTGGCCGTGATGGACGAAGACGCCGTCGGGTCCACGCCCAGTTCCAGCAGCAGAGGCCCGACCAGGATACCTCCGCCCAGGCCGAACATGCCGGCGATCATGCCCGCGAGAGCAGAGACCAGTGGGAAGGTCTTGATCAAGTATGGCGTCCACTGGGGGTAGCCAACGAACGACATCATGTGAGTGATTCAGGAAGCTCATGATTGAGCAATGCCAGACACTCACCTTGACCTCCTCGTCGGTAAAGACGTGGCCTGGACGCTGCTGCTGCTCGTACTCGGCAACGATGTTCTTGTATGCAAAGTGCATGAACACGAGGAGGAAGACCACAGGCAGGGCGCTCACAACAGCGTGGAGCCACGTGCCTGAGCGGATCCCGACGATGCTGGGCATGGCCGCTGTGCCAGCGATCAAGTTGAGAGCCATGACGCCCACGAGCAAGCCGAAGAGCGAGCCGAGCTTTCGCCAAGGGATCTGCACAGGCTTGGCCGCAGGGGCCTTAGAGGAGGACCCCTTCGCGAGCAGCGACGCTGTCTCCTCTTGGTTGCCGAAGAAGTTCCAACGCTCCTTCTTACTCACTCGCAGCGCCTTCTGCAGCGTACGGGAGCTCGTGACTGCGAGCAGCGCCACGAGCAGCACGCATAGCAGCCACGACGGCGCGAGGCGGTTCACGAACGTGCCGATCGTCGCTCCGACTGCTCAGGACAAGTGAATCGTTAGTCAGAATGAGAGAGGAGTGGTGGGGATGATTGATCGATCACGCACGCAGAAGGTTGGGCTGCATGACGAGGATGAGGTCGTAGTCGATCACGGGCTTGGTCGAGTTGCGGCGCGTCTTGCGCACGTTCAAGATGAAGTTGGCAAGAGCTAAAGCACCACCGTCAGAGTCCCCCCGTCTCTTTAGTAGATTGACACTGGTAGTCTAGACGTACCGCCTCCAGCGATGGTGATGATGGACAGCGGGATGGCGGCCTTGGGCTCCAGTCCCAAGATCAGGATGTAGATCGGATCCAGGACGCCTCCGCCGCCGATGCCGCCGCCTGCGGCCACGAAGATCACGACGGCAGCCAGCGAAATCGCGAGGATCTCGTGGTGAGGCGTTTGGACAGGCGGCTCCACGGCCGCCGCTGGAGCGACTTCGTCATTGGTGCTGCGCAGGAGGCTCTCGGCCTGGGCGAACGTGTTGAGCAGGAGGCACGCGGCCACCGCCACGCGCGTCAGTGACTTGGCCATCCTGGTTAATGGACCGATGAAGAGAGAGTGGCAGTGAGCTGCTGGTGCGGGCAGGCAACTTTCCGCCTCCGTGGTTCGACCCACTGAACGCCCCGGAGAGGCGCACTCAGCGGTTCAGTGACGACAACCCAATCACATGGCTGCATTGTACCACGTCGCAGTTACGAGGAGATCACTTCGACTAAGTACGGATTCAAATGGAGCTCTTCAGCCCGCTAGGTACGATATCCCAGCTGTCAATGAACTTTCTCCGAGTGAGAGGCGAAGATGGCGAAGATGATGTCGTCGGTGGCGTACGCAGCGCCGCGCTGGGCGGTGGCTACGCTGAGCAACCCGCCGACCCACAAGCTGCGCATGGGCCACTTCCCGACGCCCATCTTCCCCTTCGAGCCACCGGGGCTGCCGCAGGGTGTGAAGCTCTTCATCAAGCGAGATGTACGACTCCGAAAGGATTGACGGACGTGGAGATGCTTGGTACTGAGCGGCGTGTGGTGCATTCTGTAGGACTTTAGCGGTTTTGAGACATCGGGCAACAAAATGCGCAAGCTCGAGTTCATCTTCCAGGACGTGCTGGCTCAGAAGGCCGACTGCATCGTCACGTGCGGCGGCCTGCAGAGCAACCACTGCCGCGCGACGGCGACCGTGGCGCGCATGCTCGGCCTGGACTCGTATTTACTACTGCGCACGAACAAGCCAGATGAAGACCCAGGACTCGTGGGCAACGTGATGTTCGATCGATTGATCGATGCCAAGATCATTCAGATGTCACGCCAGGAGTATGGCCGCTACGGCAGCCAGGCCATGATCCAGAAGACTTGTGAGCGGCTCCGAGCGCAAGGGCGCCGCCCGTACGCTATTCCAGTGGGCGGCAGTAACGGACTAGGCACGTGGGGATATTTGCAGGCGATCGAGGAGATCCACACGCAGCTCAAGGACCTAGAACTGGAGATTTCGGACTTGGCGTTTGCATGTGGAAGCGGCGGCACGGCGGCCGGGCTCGGACTCGGCGCGTACCTTCACGACAAGCACGAACCAGCGGCTGAGGCTGCTCCATCGCTTCGCTTCTCGCGCGACGGTAAGGCCAAGTGTCCTGTGCACGCGTACATCGTGTGCGACAGCGACGAGTACTTTTACAAGTACATCGACTCGGCGATTCTGCCGGAAATGGGCGCGCCCTCGACGCTGTCGTCGCGCGAGTTCCTGCAGATCACCAACTCGCAGGGCACGGGTTACGCTCGCAGCACGGCTGCCGAACTGGAGTTCATCACGAGCGTGGCGCGCAAGACGGGCGTGGTCATGGATCCTGTGTACTCTGGCAAGGCGTTGTTCCATCTCGTGCGAGAGCTCAACGAGAGCCCAGAGGTGAGTGCAGGGTTCTTTGCCTACTCACAGTTTTTAGAGGGTGGCGATCTCAAAATCATGATGCTGTTGGATGCAGAAATTCGCGGGGAAATCCATTCTCTTCGTGCACACGGGCGGCCAGTTCGGGCTCTACGACAAGGTCGACCAGCTTCAAAGCGTGTGCGACGAGAACCCCGTCGAGCGCTTTGTCATGGACGACTAGCGAACGCACTGCAAGTGTCGGATTGTTTGCTAACACGTGTGTTCAATGTAAAACTCAAGTTACGCATCACATCTTCAGCAGCGCACCTTCTAGCAGATCAAAGAACGGGCCGTTGGCGTCGGCGACGAGTTCTTCGACCGTACCGCACTGCACGATGCGGCCTTCGTCCATCACGACCACACGATCAAACTCCAGGATCGACTCGAGACGATGCGCGATGGAAATGACACTGGCGTCCTTGAACTCGCGCTGCAGAACGCCCTGGAGCGTCTCGTCCGAATCGTGGTCGATCGCCGCCGTCGCCTCGTCTAGCACGACGACCTTGGACTGCTTCAGCATCACGCGCGACAGACACAGCAGCTGCCGCTCGCCCTGACTTAAATTCTCGGCGTTCTCGTGAAGCTCTGCCGACAACTTGCCTTCCATGCGAGACACTGCGTCACCCAAGCCAGTCTTCCGAAGAGCAGTCCACAGCTGCGCGTCGTCACAGTCGTCGAATGGATCCAAGTAACTCCGTAATGTGCCTTGGAAGAACAGTGGACTCTGTGGGATGATCGATAGTCGAGAGCGCAGCGTGTGCACATCCACCAGCGCAATGTCGACGCCGTCGATGAGAATGCGGCCGGCGATGAGCTCGTGGATGCGAAACAGCGCCATGGTGAGCGAGGACTTGCCCGCGCCTGTACGTCCAACCAGGCCGATCTTTTCGCCCGGGGAGATACGCAGATTGAGATTTTTCACCACGGGGCCGGATACCGAGTTGTACTGGAACGATACGCGGTCGAATATGATCTCTCCCGTCGACGGCCACGAAGCTGGAACTGGTGTGTGGCGTCCGTTGACGGCAGCCGTTGGCTCGTCATCAGACGACATATCAGCGTACTCGACGACGCGGTCGACCATGAGGAAGCTCGTGCCCAGGTCCAACGCGGAACTGTACCAGTTGAAGAGCTGCGAGTTCATGAGGAAGATGTAGTTGAGCGCGAGGCCAAGCACGATGGGATTCATGTCGCGTCGGAGCGGACACAGGATGAGAACGCCAATGAGGATCATGTCGATCTTCAAGAACTGGAGCATGCTCCAGGACTGGAACATGCTGTACGCGTACGTCATCTTGAGCATGTGGTCAAGTTGCTGCTGGTGAATCTTGCGGAAGCGATCCACTTGGCACCAGCCGAAGGCTTGGATCACGCGACGGCCTTCCACGAATTCCTCGATCGAATTGTAGCACGGCGAAAGGCTCGCGACACTATGCCGCAGCATCTCCAATGCGATTCGAAGATGGTGGCGATTGCGATGGAACAGGAATGCCACGACTGGCAGCACCAGGATCATCTCCGGCGTCAGCACCATGAGCACGAGGCACGGGATCACGATCCCCCCGAGCGACGTGGCGTTCTTGAACAAAAGCTCCTGCAGGCGGCTATCCAGGCGCACAACGTCTCCGCTGAACCGGTTCACGATCTCGCCAATCGGTCGGGAGTAGAAGAACGACATCGGTGCGCGGATCACACTCGCCACCATTTTGGAGAAGAGCTTGTTCGCGGCTTCCTTGCAGCTTTGCAACGTGAGGACAGAGCCGTAGAACGTCATCGCTGCTGCTCCAGTAATGAGCATCGCGTACACCACGACGTCGGTTTGGCGTTCTTGCTCGTCTTCTTTGTAGCCTGCCGCGCCTCGCTTCTTCACGTTTTCGGCAACTTGGTCGCTCCACAGACAGATCCAAATGTCACTCGCAACGAGGCTCACACGAGCGAGCACTGCTGTGAACACCAGCGGAGTCAGGAACCAACCTGAGCCGCACAGAGCGATATACTCACTCACGACCTCAGGGCGAAGCACGGACTCCATCTCATCTGGCACGACGTACGTGTCGACCTTGGCAGCGACGCTTCTCCAGTTCGCTTCCACTCGAGAGCCTTCATACGATGAGAGCAAGAGCCCTTCGTCTCCATCAGTTGGGTGATCACTTGCGTCGCTCTTCATCTCGACATCGCGACTTGAGACTGACTCACTCGACTGCCGCCGCTGTCCAGGCATCCTCCTCTCCTTCATGGACCTACGTGGTCGGTAAGACAGCTGTGGCTTCGCGGAGGTCGCTCGACCAAGAGCCGTTTCGTGGATGAACTGGTGGTCGTCGATGCGAACGACCTGGTCGACGAACGGAGATGTCACGATTTCCAGGTTGTGGGTCACGAGTACCACAGTTTTGTGCTTGAGCAGTTGCACGAAGCACCGTCTGAAGATGTCGCTCTGCACGATTGCGTCGACCGATGATAGCGGAGCGTCGAGCAGGTAGACATCGGCGTCGGCGTAACACGCACGCGCTAAACAAATGCGAGCTTTCTGTCCACCCGAAATGTTCAGCCCCTTCGGTCCTACCACAGTTTTGTCGCCGCCAGGAAGAGCTGCGAGGTCTCGAAGCAGACAGCATGCGTGGAGCACGTTCAAGTACTTCTCTTCGTCGAACGGCTCGCCAAACAGAATGTTTTCGCGGATGCTCAGGGTCTGGAGCCACGGAGTCTGCGAACAGTACGCGATCTTGCCCTTGACGTCGATCGAGCCTCGTCGATTGAGCTGCAGCGCGTCACCGACGAGTGCTCTCAGGAACGTTGACTTACCAGCCCCGACCTTGCCGTGGATCACAACGAGTTCGCCTCTCCGCACGAGCAGACTCACACTCACCAGCAGAGGCTCGTCGAGCGTGCGAGCCACCATGGCGTTATTTACGTGGATCCGTACTTGCGGCTGGTGGATCAGCGACGTGGAGCATTGCAGTGAAGAAGGACATGGCATCATCGTCCGCTCGCAGCGCTTGGAGCAGCGCTCGTGGAGCTCCTGGTGGCGGTGGAGCACTGCCTCCAAGTGATGCAAGTAGACGTAGGCGCGCGCGAGGTCGTTGATGTTGGTGATAAACAGTGTAAACGTGCCGTGGAGGCGGTTCACGATCGCCACGGTGGCAAACACACTGGCGGGATCGAAGTCTTTGAGTCCTCTATCGCTGAACGTGAGCCCCGCGAACGTAAAGATCATGATGATCTCCGGCAGAACGGCCAGGATGGATCGCGTGACGACGGCGACCGCGAGATGCTGCGTGCTGGCGTCGACTTCGTCGTCTCGAAGGTCCTTGATGCGTCTCAGGAACCGCGTCTCCCAGGCGTGGAGCTTGATGGTCTGGATGCTCTTGACGCACTCGCTCACGACCTGGATGCGCTTGGCCCGCGAGTGGGTCCACCGATGGCTGCTCTTGGCGTCGAGCGACATGAGAAGCAGCGCCACGGCCTGCGCGACCACCGCCGACACGATGCTCACCACGAACGCGTCGCCGATGATGAAGTAGAGCATGTACAAGTTGGCCGTTATGTGCAGAGTATAAATCCAGGGCGTGTGGATGATGGACAGCACGTGGTAGACCTTGCCGAGTTCGTGGAACAGGAACGACGCGTTGGCGCTGGAGATGCCCGAGCTGCTCTTCTTGCTCTGACTGGCAGGAGCCGAAGACGAAGAGGAAGACGACGACGGCGGTCGTAGCGAGCCGATCGCGCGGTCAAAAAGCAGCGTCTCGACGGCGCCGACGGCTTTCGTTGACGCGAGGAGCAACACCTTCTGGGAGTGGCGGTGGAACGTCGTGTGGGCCACGCTAGCGCCGAGAATGCCCGCGAGAAGCACGACCACCAAGAGCACTTCCTCGCGTGGCGCTGCGTACATAGAGATCCGCACGACGGCGTACAGAAGCAGCGGGTGCGCCATGCTGAAGATGATGCTGGCGAATGACAGCACGGCGCTTTTTGCGAAGTACGGCCAGTAACACCGCGCCATGGACCACAGTAGCGAGTCCGTGGCCTTGTACACAGCCAGGAACTCCTCGTAAGCGCGCTCGCTGCGGTACTCTTCGCGTAGATCCCACACATCGGCGGCCTGGACGCGGCGTCTGCTGGCGATCTCCACGAGCGGCTCGAACCAGAGGAAGAAAAGCCGCGCGAGTAGCGAGGTGTGACGTGCGTCTGGGTACACGTGCTCGTGATCGTCCTTGTTCGTGTCTTGGGTTGCTGTGCGAGGTGCGCTGGTAGCAGTAGCGGCGTCTACATGGAGCTGCCGAGGCGAGAAGGACCCATACGCGGGTGTGGGCGTCGCTGCCTTCATCACCAAGCCATTTCTCGCGGTCAAGTGTAACCAGGGAAGCGTAACCTGTCAGAGTTCCTAACTGTTAGAGTTGATTGCGCAAAAAAAAGGAGACAGTTGAACTTCGAAACGTTCAAGCGGTTTTAGGAGAGACCTGGACATTGCCGTCCAATCGGTTTTAGCTGAGCCGGGAAGAGAAATGGCTCACTTCCGCGTCATTCCGAGATCCGCAGAACGACTGGCACGATCATGATGTTGGCACGCAATACGCAACAGTACGCACATATCGGTATATGCTAATAGAAGGGCCCTAGCGAGAGACTGATGCGCATTGTGTGAAGCAGCAGCGCGATGCGCTCGATCGCCGCCCGAAGCACAGCCGCGCGAGGCGTCGCGTCGGCGGCAGGCGCAACGGACAAGTACGACGTTGTGATCGCCGGCGGTGGCGTCATGGGCTGCTCCACGGCGTACCACTTGGCCTCCACGATGGACCTGAAGATCGCAGTGGTGGAGCGCGATCCTACTGTGAGTTTATCTGCGCGTGGTGGCTCGAAGTGGCTCGAAGAACGAGGATGAACTGACGATGGTGTGTGGCTCAGTACAAGCGCGCGTCGGCGATGCTCTCGGCCGGCGGCATCCGCCACCAGTTCTCGGAGCGAGCAAACATCTTGCTCAGCCAGTACGGCTCGGAGTTCTTGCGTTCGATTCCGACGCGTCTGCGTGTGGAAGGACAAGATGAGCCGGACATTCAATTTGTCGAAGGCGGCTACCTGTTCTTGGCGAGTGAGAACGGCCGCCACGTTCTCGAGAGAAACCACAAGGTTCAACGGTACGGTGGTGCCTATCACGAATGAACGAGTGTGCATTGCCGACGTCTGACTTGAATGTCGTGGTTGGTTTTGTGCAGGGAGGCGAATGCGAGTGTAGAGCTCCTGGACCCTGAGCAGCTTCGTGCCCGATTCCCGTGGCTCTCGACGGAAGGCGTGGTCGCCGGCACACTGGGCATGAAAGACCAGGGATGGTTCGATCCGTGGTCGTACCTGACGGCGCTCAAGCGGAAGATTATCGAACTGGGCGTGGACGTGATCCAGGGCGAAGTGAAGGGCTTCGATCTCGACGACTCGACGAACCGGATCAAGAGCGTGCACTTTGACCAAAAGGACGGTGAGAGCATCAAGCAAAAGAGTATCAAGGCAGACAAGGTCGTGAACGCTGCGGGCCCATGGGCGAGCAAGCTGCTCGAAGCGTGTGGAAGCCACGACTACCCAGTGAAGCCGCGGTACGATGGAGAGCTCCTTTCGTCAAACTCCACTGCTCGACTAACGATCTGTTTGCTGTGTGTGCAGTAAGCGCTGTATCTTCGTCTTCCGCTGCCCACACGAGGAGACGTGGAAGGGTCCCGCAGCGTCGCCACTGGTCGTGGATCCTACTGGTGTCTACTTCCGTCGCGAAGGCAACAACGGCCAATTTATCTGTGGCGTGTCTCCAGAAGAAGCGAACGATCCGAACGGCCTGTCCGATGACGAGCTCGACTGCCCCGACCATGAGATGTTTGAGAACGTGATCTGGCCGACGATCGCCGAGCGAGTGCAGAAGTTCGAGGGCATCAAGCTACTTAACGCGTGGGCGGGCTGGTACGAGTACAACACATTCGACCAGGTACGATCTCCATTTCCTCTTGGAAGTCGCTCTTGGTCAGGCGGTGTTAACACGGACGGGGCTGTCTCTATTGTATTGTAGAACGGAATCATTGGCATCCACCCGGACGTTCCGAACATGTACCTCGTCAACGGCTTCAGCGGCCACGGTCTCCAGCAGTCTCCTGGCGCGGGACGCGCCGTCGCCGAGTTGATCTCGCACGGCAAGTACCAGACGGTCGACGCCTCGTGTTTCAACTTCGAGCGCGTTCGCGAGAACAAGCCATTCTTGGAGATCAACATCGTCTAGAATTGCGTCAGTTGCGTGTTTAATGGCGAAAGATGCTCAACGATTTTGGCGTCACGTAGACCTCGTTGGCTTAGGTTGGTAGAGATTCTTGCTGCTTCTCTCGTGCTTCGTTGAGACGGCGGTTAACGGATCGCATCACTTGCTTGTACTCGCTGACTTCGCGTTTCCGCAGCATTACCATCTCCTCCGCACACTTCCTGCTCTGTTCGAGCTTCTTCAGCTTCAGCTTGGCTTCAACGTCACGCTGCCGCGTCTTTTGCTTGAACTCTTCAGCGTACCGCTCATGTTTGTCGAGTAGATCGCTGAACTCCGTCTTCAGTGCCAGCAGCTCCTCCGTTCTGGACTCCACCTCAGCTTCCGCCTTCTTTGCCGCTGTTTCTGCGAGGTCCTTCTCTTTCACAGCGATCCGCGAGCGTTCCTCTAGCAGTATGCACCTGCTCTTCATGTCTTGTAGCTGCAGCTCTAATTGGCTCTTGTGTTTCCCCGCATCTCGTTCGCGGTCCCGCTCTCGCTCCAAGTGGGACTTCATCAGGTCTTTCTCATTACTTGACTCAGCGATCTTGGCCTCCAGTGCCGCCTTTTCATCCACAGCGGTCTTCAAGCTTGCCTCAAGTTGATTCACCTTGTTCTGGAGCTCAGCGATAGTTTCTTCTGACTCGTCTTTCGCCTCTTGAACAGCCTCCAATTCAACGCGAAAAGCGTCGTTCTGGGTCTCGTGCTCCTGGTTGATCTGAGCCCACAACTCCCGCACGCGCTTGGCATCCGCCTCTGTGCGCTGGATGATCGCGTCGCGCTCCATGAGCAGCATCTGCATCTCCTCCCTCACCTGGTCCAGCTCAGCGGACAGCGTCTCTTTCTTCGCCAGCTCCTTCTTGAACTTCGCTTCCATCTCCCTCACGTCCGCCGCGAGGCTCTGGTTCTTGTCGGCCGCCACATTCCGTCCCATGATGGCCATTTGGTGCATCGCCTTCTCGTCGTCCAGCTCCTTCTCCAACTGCATGATCTTTTCCTGCAGAGTTTGCTTGGCTTGCCGTGTGCGCTGCTGCTCATGGAGGATCTCGAGCTCTTTGACTTGCAGCTCATGCTCGAGACTGCCTCGCGCCGCGCGCTCCTGGTTGAGCTGGCGCGTGAGATCTTCGACGCTGTTGCGCAGCGCATCTCTCTCCTCTTGGACCCTCCTCGTGATCTCCTGGATACCCGTCGTAGCGCCGCCAAGAGCCACTGCGGCGGCGCCCGTCGGCAGTCGAGGCGTGGTCGTGGACGCCATCTTGAGCGTCGTGCTTTTTCGGTCGTGGTTCGAATTTTGGCGGGATGAGTGAGGATTCGGCTAAGTACGATCCCGCGGATCCGTACTTAGACGAAACAGGACTGCGAACTTAGTGGTGCGCCTCATAAAGTTTGGCAGGACTTCCATACTGGTTGAAGTGACGCTTGATGGTGGAAGCAATGGCAGGCAATGGAGACCAAGGCAGCGGCAATGCGATCGCAGAGAAGCGCAGACAGCGAGTGCGTCATTAATGCCTGGAAGATGGCGCGTTGGGTAGTATCTCATGAGCCCACGTGGCGGTTGCGGTATAGAAATTGGAGAACCAGCGACTGGAAGCCGAAGCCCGGAAGCGGCAAGAAGACCTGCGGCTCCAGAAGGAGCGCGAGCTCAAGCGGCTAGAAGATGGTACGCTCTCCTCCTTACCTAACAGAGAGGGGATTGGCTGTTAGTCGTACACATGTGATTGCGCTGTAGAGCGGATCGCTGTGGAGCAACGAGCGCTGGACGAGATCGAGCGAGCGCGTCGCAAGCGCGAGGCGGAGCTGGTGAGGATTGCGGCTATCGAGGCCAACGAGCGGAATCGCGTGTTCGCGATCGAGCGCAAGCTCAAGCTGATCGGAGCGTTCTGCGTCAACGAGGTGGCCTGCTCGCCGACGGGATCTGGTGGAAATGGTGCGTTGCCGCTGTGTTGCGCAGTGCTGACCCTGTCGTCACTGGAGAACCCTATCGCGGCGCTTGACGAAAACGTGGTGTTCGTGGGCGATACGTCGTGCCACATCAACGTCTACCGACTCCGAGATCTGAAGATTCTGTTCCGGATCGTGGTCGAGTACGGAGTTGACGGGAACACGTCGATAACTACGGCACCTCCGACGTCGCTGGTGCGTGGATCGTTGTGTTTCTGTAAAAGTGAGATCGTCTGTTGACATTGTGTGTTTATGTTGCTAGGCAACCACTCGGACCGGTCATCTAATTGGTGCGTTGTCAGGTCTGCTAGGGTCTGTGGATGCTTTAACTAACTAGAACGTTATGGCGTTTTAGTGTGCAATGCGGAGCTCAGCCTCGTCGGCGTCTATGACATCAACCAGCTCGTCATGGCTTATTACAACACACTAACCGCAGCGTCAAGCGGTTCAGACATCGCAGTCAAGGCGTCGCCTGCACTCGTCGCGACTTTTACTTTCCAAGGCGTCGCTGTAGGTTCGATCGGCGTACGCGCCGTCCGCATTCGCGGCGTTTGTGTGGATGACACCGCAAGTGAGCTGTTCGTGAGCGATCAAACGAGGCACGGCATCTACGTGCTTAGCTTCAATCCTGCGGGATTTCGTCGAGAAGCCCAAGGCTCTTCGAAGGGGAAGCCGGCGATTACGCTGGCTCGCTCGTTTGGATCCAAGGGCCACGGAAGGGGCCAGCTCCACAAGCCAGGCGGACTCGATGTGTCCCACTACCACGTTCTCGTGTGCGATCGGGGCAACAGCCGCGTCACAGCCTACTCGAAGCGAGGGGTCTTTGTGTGTTCATTCGGCGTGAAAGGCAGTGAGCCTGGTCAGTTTATAGACCCTCGCGATGTGAAACTCGCCAATGTCCGCAAGGTATGTGATGGTTTGTCTTTCGCTTCAAGTCTGATACAATGTTCACCCCTCGTGTACGTGGGATTCTAGAGAGCGATCTCGCGTGGCGTCCCCATGGGCGACGATGTCATCTCTAACGAGCAATTCGACATGGTTGTGGCTGACCAGGGCAACTTTCGCATCCAGATACTCAACGAGACCGGCGAGTTTCGTCGTGTACTGTTGCTTCTATCAGGCGTCGACCAGATCCGTTTCCACCAGGAAGTCCTTGCAAGGCACTACTCTCAGCTGCTCGAATACTACGCAAGCATCGGGTTGGACTTACCTCCACTAGACGGATCGAACATATCGTCACTCTTCAAGATCGCCGAACGTGTCCATCCTTCCAACTCACTGTACCAGAAGATCACACACAACGTCGCTGCAATCCGTGAAGACTCAGTTCGCTTCCATCACCCGCTGACTATCGCGTACGCTGCGAGGGAGGGCGAGGTAGTTGTCGTTGACCGTCGCAACGCCAAAATTCTCATGTACAACCTCGAAGGCTCGCGGTCGGTTTGGACAAGTCTGCCAGTCAGTGCCCAGTCCGAACGCAGCCCGGCATGCAAGGGCGTCACCAGCGTCCATTCCTGTGTACCCGTAGGAGACGAGCTGTTCGTGAGCGATCCCATGTCCCATCGCATCGCAGTGCTTCGGTACCCGACACTCGCGTTCGCAAGGTTCATCGGTGCTACAACGTACGGAGATCATGTAATGTGCTCCGAAGGATTCCTGCCGGGGGAGCTGCGGTTCCCGTCTTTCATGACCACCTACGACGAAGGCGATCAGCTGCGGCTACTCGTCTCGGACACTGGCAACAACACCATCTCTGTGTTTGATCCGACGTCCGGTGAGTTCCACGGGCGGATCGGCCTGGGGTTTGGCCACCTTGACGGCTACTTGGAATCGCCTCAAGGCCTTGCCGTGTATGAGAACCGGTGGCTGTACGTCTGTGACCATCTCAATCACCGTGTCCAAGTCTTTGACCTGACCACACGTGAATTTATCCGTCGGATCGGCCAGGAGCAAGGTTCAGCGCCAGGCGAATTCAGCTTCCCAAGTTCTGTTGCTGTTTGTGGCCCGCTTTCCCAAGTGCCTAGCTGCAATTTCGGCCCATTTCGTGATGCGAAGTTCTGCGTCGGAGAATCGGGGAACCACCGTGTCCAAGTGTTCAACATGGAAGATGATCGAATCCTCTACATCATCGACACAGGCCACACACCATTCGAGCAACCGATGCTTCCAGTATCCATCTTGTACGAAGCGAAGAGCAGCTATATGCTTGTCACGGACATGAACAACCGAAGTGTGGCAGTGTTTCGACATGACGGCACGTTTGTGGCGGCGTTTGGAAGTAACTTGGAGCCTGAGAACTGCTTCCAACGACCGACTGGACTTGTCCTCATGCCGAAAAAGTCAGCCGATGGTGTTGAGCGCGTCATCATCATGGATGCTATTCGCATGGCGATCTGCACGTTTGAACTGCGAGCAATAACGCCAGCGCCACTGTCAAAATCCAATCTACTGTGATTCAGTCCATGCAACCGCAAGCGTAGCTAATCGTGCAGGTTGATCTCGCTCATTTCGACACCACCCGCTTCTAGCTTGCCAGGCAACTCGAAGTCATCGTCGTCTTGGCCGATCATACTGCCGCGAGGGCTGTGGGCTGGCGACCCAGGAGGGGTCGAATTGCTTCGCTCCTCTCGTGCGCTGTTTGTTTCGGCGTTGAGCGACGAGTACTGGGTCCGTCGCCAGTGTTTGTACCCGCGGATCCCCAGAACGACGACGAGGATGGCCGCAACGAGCACCGAGACGGCGAGCACTGCTGCACCCACCGAGGACAAGCCACTCGACTTGCTCAAACTCTGTGCCGCGGTTGAGTTCGTGGGGATCCCTGCCTTCAAGTCGCAGGCAGGAGAGGCCGTCGGCGTTGACATATTCGATATGTTGAATTTGTCTTCCAGGCCACGGACGAAGCTGGAAATAACAGCGAAGTTGGGTGTCCCCACCCCAGACGCCGCATCCCACCCCGCTGTGGCTCCAAATGAGTCACCACATGTGCGTGAGTTACCCTTCGAAGCCGCATTGTTACCAACGACGACATCGAAGAACGCCGTCGACTCGTGCTCGGCGAGATAGTAAATCAACGGGTTGATAAAACCAAGGGGAGACTTGCCCGCGTTCAATCGGATGTCGTTCCACAGAGTCACCATGGCACCCAATACTGGTGTTGACGCCGATGTTCCCGAGACGGTCGTCAGCCGCTTGTTCAACTGGACCATGTACCCCGCACCCAACGCTGAAATGTCTGGATACGCTCGTCCACTCGCATTAAAGAACCCCTGGGTGGTAGGAATCCGC
The DNA here is from genome assembly GCA_023337875.1 of Pythium apleroticum. Taxonomy (NCBI): domain Eukaryota; phylum Oomycota; class Peronosporomycetes; order Pythiales; family Pythiaceae; genus Pythium; species Pythium apleroticum. Next base: position 4,497 of record JAADXN010000204.1, on the reverse strand, counting down.
TTGCTCTTGAGGTAGCTCTGGACGGCGCGGCGCTGGTAATCAGGCATTGGGTAAACGCTCGAGAACCCACCGCCACTTGTGATCATACCGCCGACTTCGCCACTGCACACCACCTCTTCGTTTGTCCGGAAGAAGGTTTGCTCCGGGGTCTGAGCACTTAATGTCATGGTGGCACCGACAGAGGTGATGTACGGACTCGCGGATGGCCACTGAGGGCCGTGCTTGTTGCAGGCTTCGGCATCAGGAATCTTCTCGAACTCCGGACGCAGGCCAGCCACGCCGTCATCACCGCTCGCAATCAAAACAGTGATTCCTCGGAGACCCATCTTGATGAGCAGCGTGTCGAACGAGCGAGCGTAGTCTGCGCAGACGTTGAAGATGTGCTCTTCATCATCCGAGTAGCTGATCGACACGACCAACGGCGGCTTTTCCAGCTCCAGCACCGCCTCGGCAAACGCAGCAAATGGCTCGTCTTGCACGGAGAACGGGTTACTTCCGTTCATTGTCCACACGTATGTCGTCGTGTTGCGTGCGACGCCAGTGATGTACTCGACGTCGAGCGAGGCTTCGATACTGGCACGTTCCGGGACGTTCTTTCGGTCGCCCTTCTCGACAATGCGCGGCATTGGTTCACCAGCAAGATAGCTCTTGAAGAACTGCTGAAGATCGTCAGGACTCCACGACTCGTGGTAGAACGACGGGATGGTCTGGGAGTTGGACGCGTTGGTGACCACGAGATCGTCGGGGATACCATAGAGTTTGCGGATTTTCTCAAGCGTGCCGCCTCCGATCGCTGATGGGGCAGATGGAGCCAAGGGAGCCGACGCGGCAAGAGATCGCAGAAGCAGTGGATGTGTGTTGACGCTGATGAATGCAATCGCTTCGACAAGGTGGGCCGGGACGGTGAGACTCGTTGATGCTCGCACGAGCCGGCGCGTTTGGGAGCCACTATCATCATTCGCGCGAAGCCCGTAGTGGTGAAGCTCGGTATTCAGCAACTCTTCTAGTTGCCGAGCTGGCATCGTCGCCTGCCAATGATCTGTTGTCAGTGCTTGCCTCCTTTGATGATTTCGCCAACTTCGACTTACCTTCAGCGTATTCGTCGTCTCCGAGAACTCCAAGTCTTTGCCTGCAAACGGCTTGACCCAATCGCGCAGAGCCACGAGCGCTCGTTCGTCGGGATGAGCCAGCGCGTTTGCCTCTTCCTGAGTCAAATGGCGTCCGTAGTTGACATTTCTACTCCAGCGCAGCCACTAGTCAGCATTACTGCATGTACACATTCAGCCGCAACGACGCTTTACATACCTGGGATCCGAGACGCTGAATAGTTTATCTTCCAGCGCCCGGAAGTCCTTTGTCTTGAGCGTGATCGCCAGAGGCACTGCGGTCTCCGGGTCGACGCGGTCCAAGCGGCGGTACACGTCGCTGCTGAACGCGCCGGCATTCAGCGCGTCCACCCGAGCCAACGCCATGCTAGCCACGCAGATCGCAGCCACCGCGAGGCGCAGCATCCTCGACGTCGCCATAGTGCTGCGGGGGCCCTGTCGTAGCGGCAAATGCGTCGCTAGAGGGCACGTCGCCACGGCAGAGCTCATACAGCAGTTAGAGAGCTCCTCGTCGTCAGCGGGTCAGTTGAATGCCAGACGGGGCAAAACGGTCGACTAATGACCCATTCACCCAACGTTAGAAACGAAGTGGTTTGGGTTTTTGATGCCTTCAGCACCGGTTTTACGAGGAAACGTTGCACCTCCATCCTTCAGAATCAAACCAACGGAGCACCATGGGCAAATTGAAGCGTGGGACCGGCGACTTCGTCACGCCGCCCGCGGCCTACGGCACGTTCTCCGGGTCCACACAGAGCTCTCCGACAACAAGCGACTCTCCCTCTCCACGGGCATGCACAAGATCCTCTCTCATCAGCCAAGCGTCGCTGCTGTCGAGGCTGTTTTTCCTATGGTTCGAGTACCTCGTCGACATCTCCAAGACAAGGGCCATTCGGATAGAAGACGTCTTTCAACTGGATGAAGACGACCGCAGCGCCGCGACCTACGACCAGTTCATGGCCCACATGACGCAGCCGCGCGACTTTGTGTGGACGACGTGGCGGCTGTACTGGCGGCTGATCTTGAAGAGTGGGTTGTTGGCGTTGATCGGAGCAGTGGGCGACGTGGTGAACCCGTTGCTGATGTACGTCGCGATAGCTGCAGTGACGAACCAGGAGACGTCAGTGGCATTCGTGGTGAGTGTGCTCGTGTCGCGGCATGTGATCAAACTGTTGGCTCAAGTCGCTCAGGTGCACAGCGACCACATCACCTCTATCATCGGCACTCGGACGGTGGGCGCTCTGCAGAGTTTCATCTTCGACGCGAGTGTGACTTCAACGTGGTCGCGCGACATCACTGTCTCCGAGCCGCTGAATTTGTTCTACGAGCTCGGCTCCGTCCAAAGAATGATTCAATTGGTACACCTGATCTGGCTCAGTCCGCTCAGTCTGGCGGCCAATCTGTACCTGCTGTACTACATCCTCGGCGACGCTGTGCTCGGATGTATCGTTGCTGCAGCCACTGTGCAGCTGATCTCGCTCCTGTTTGGCCAGTTGAACAAGCGTGTCGCAAAACACTTTCATGCGTCCCAAGGCCGCCGCCTCCAGATCATGAGCGAATGCTTCAAGACAATCCAGAGCATCAAATTTCATGCGTGGGAAACACGTTTTCTCCAGAAGATTCGGGATCAACGCAAGGACGAACGCTCACTCGTGTTGATGATTCAGTTCATCGATGCACTCTGGAGGTCAGTGCTCATCATGTTACCCGAGATCGTGCTTGCTGGCTCATTCGCCGTGCTGTTCTCGATACATGGCGTCGGGAGCTTTAATCCAGCCATGGCGTTCGCGGCGTTGTCGATTTTGTATCGAGCAAAATCCATCATCGGAGAAATGGTCTCGCTAGTCAATCTGGTCCCAACCGCGAGTGTTTCGTTGAGGCAGGCGCTTCGGTTCCTCGAGGATAGTCAGCGGTCGCCACAATCCCGAAGGAAAATTGTTTCGGACAACATGAACACAACAAGCGCCTCTCCAAAAACGGCTTCTCACCACGAGAATCGATGCGCTGTGTCATTCCAGAACGCTGCAGTGGGTCGCTTCGAAGATGGGCCTTCACTCGTCATGGTAAGCATCGCCGTCCCAGTTGGAACCCTCACAGTCATCCACGGCAACACCGGCGCTGGCAAGTCCACTCTCCTCGAAGCCATGATCGACAAAGCGCTACTTCTCAACCCCACAAGAGGCAGTATCCATGTACGAGGTCGAATTGCCTACTGCTCCCAAGACCCGTGGCTCCAGACTCTCAGCATCCGAGACAACATCCTCTTCGGTCTGCCGTTCGACGAACACAAGTACCTCAATGTGCTTCACGCGTGCTGCTTGTTGCGTGATCTGAGCACAATGGCACACGGTGACGACACCGTGATCGGTCCGAAGGGACTGACGCTGTCGGGTGGTCAGAAGGCGCGTATTGCTTTGGCGAGAGCTTGTTATGCGGACGCGGACGTGTATGTGCTGGACTCGGTGTTGTCGAGTGTGGACGCGATCGTGCAGGGCGACATTTTCCGTCGGTGTATCATCGACTTGCTGCGATACAAGACGGTGGTGTTGGCGACGCACAATGCGGAGGTGATCTCGTCTCCGTTCGTGGACCAAGTGGTGCTGATGAAAAGCAGTCGAGTTTTGGTGGAGAGTCCGCAATCTGAAGGTCGTGGGCGAGAGTTGAAGTCGTCTGTGCCGAAGCGCCACTCGTTAACGTTGGAAACGCGGTCGATGAGTGGTATTGCAGGCGTCTCCAACAAGGCTGCACAATTGGCACCGCACAATGACGCATCCACGCGAAGTCGGCTGTGTCTGATACAAATGGAATCGACTCGTCTCGGGCAACAGTGGCGGGATCTGGAACCGAAGAAAGAGACAGTCACCCGTCTTGAATTCAACGCGAGAGATGAACATCTCGATTCGACGACTGCTCCGTTGCGATCAGCTCGCGCATACCTGAAGCTGTGTGGTGGTGTGCTGGGGTTTTTCGTGCCTTTGATCGCACTGCACGCAATATCCCGGGGAAGTTTGATTGCAGGCCATGTGTGGCTCTGCTTTTGGAGTGAACACGCCTCGTCGGAAGAAGTCCATCCTCAAGGCATGCGGAATACGAAGATCTTCCTGCTCCTGATCGGCGGAAGTAGTCTTTGGCCTTTCATCGGGTCGATCTTCATTCTGCATCGCACTAGTGTCAGAAGTCTGGGCCGAGCTGCGAAGAAGAGAAGGAAGAGAGAAGAGAGAGGCTTGTGGGTTGTGATGCAAAAGTGCAAGTGAGTCCGATTCTGTTTGTTTGGTTTCTGTCTGTGTTCCGAGGACTCTCAGTATCGAGGCTTCCAGATTCATTCCCGCGGGAATGGGTCCATCTTGATGTCGTGGACTTCCACTGGACTTGTTCTTCGTATCGCTCATCTTCG
>JAADXN010000203.1:0-35449 GCA_023337875.1 Pythium apleroticum | reverse complement strand
GCTCGACCAGCCGTCGAACGTCGGGTACTCGTACACGACGGAGCAGAGTGACGTGGACAAGGATGAAGACAACGTCGGCGATAACTTCTTCTGGTTCATCAACGGCTTCTTGGACAAGCACCCGGAGCTCGAAGGCCGTGACTTCTACATCACGGGCGAGAGCTACGCCGGCCACTACGTGCCAGCGGCGGCGCACAAGATCTGGCAGGAGAACAAGGTCATCAAGGAGGTCAACACGACTGTGCGCGTCAACTTGAAGGGCATCGCCATTGGCAACGGTATCACGAATGCTCTGATCCAGGATGCGCACGAGATCGACATGGTGAACAACTCGTACAACATCACGCTGATGACGGACGCCGAGCTGAAGCAATACCAGGAGCTGCAGCCGAAGTGCACCAAGCTGATGGAGGACATCTTGGCGACTGGAAACGCAGACAATCTCGACGATCAGATCGAGGAGTGTTCAGTTGTGTGGAACCCGTTCGTGAACGCGCACCGCAACCCGTACGATATCCGTCTTCCGTGTGAGAATGTGGCCGATGCCACGCAGTGCTACGACCTCACGTACGTCTCGGACTACCTCAACTCGGATGCCGTGCGCAAGTACCTGAACGTCTCCACTGACCCAAAGAAGAAGTGGATCGAGTGCGACATGAACGTCGGCATGGAGTTTGCGAAGAGCGGCGACCGTGCCGTCAACTACGAGAGCTACGTTGCCGACCTGCTCAACGACGGTGGCGTGCGTGTGCTGTTGTACGCCGGTGATGCTGACACGGTGTGCAACTGGTACGGCAACAAGGCGTGGGCGACCGCGCTCGAGTGGCAGCACAAGGCCGAGTTCAACGCGGCCGAGGAGCACGCGTTCGTCACGGGCAACGGCTCGGTGAACGCCGGCGTCGCCAAGGCGTACTCGAACCAGTTCACGTTCCTGAAGCTGTACAACTCGGGTCACATGGTGCCTCGCGACCAGCCCGCCATCGCACAGGAGATGATCGAGAAGTTCTTCAAGGCCGAGACGTTCTGATTCAGCTCGCTGCTAAGATGGAGTGGGACTCTCCCCTCAATCACGTCAAGAACAATCCACGAACTTCTCCATTTCGTCTTTTCTCGTCTAACCCACCACAATAACGCTGTTCATTCCACGATTTTGCGCATCTTCATCAGCCCGGGCTACGCATACTAGGGCCATGAGCTGGTGGAGGTCACCGTCGCGTCCACAGACTCGGCTGCCGACGTCACTGCCACTGTGGTCCACGCGCTGCAAAGCGAGCAATATCTAGCTATGCCCCTGGGCATCGAGCCCACCCTCTACTACGATCGCGATTGCTCGTACCTCGTCGACCCTCACAGGCAGAATCTCCACATGAAGTAAAGGCCGCAGAATTCGAGTCAACCACGGTCTCAACAACTGACGCAGCTTCTTCCGAGAGGGAGAACGTGAGAAACAACTGGCCGCGGAGGCGAACTCGTCGTGGAGTTGCAGCGAGATCGTTGAAAAGGCGAAGACTCACTAGGAGGCAGCTACTGAGCAACCTACGCCGGCGGTCCCCGCGGCGGACGCCCCGGCTGATCGAAACGATGGGCCTGCGGAATACTGGCTCAGCGTCTGTTCAAAGTCGCTCCACATCTCCGAGCAGTGGCACGATGCCGTCGCGCGCCTCCACTGGCGGCCAGGCCGAGAGGTCGTGTGTGGACCATTCCTCAGGCCGAGTCCTGGTCTCACATCAATCCAATTCTACTGCCGAGACGTCTGTGATCGTGCTCTGACGTTTCTAGTTGAGGATGTGCTGCGAGATGGGGCCGTGGGCTGGCTGTACGGCACGCTCGGCAGCAGCAAGACAGTCACGGCTGCAGCCTTGGTACGAACGCACGCTGCGGAGCGGATCGTGACGTGGGTGCGCCCAGCTGGGGAGATCTGGTGGTTTGCCGACCACGCAAGCAAGCATAACTTGGGGAGCTACTCGAGGCAGTGGTTTGAGTCCTCCGCACGCAATGTCGGCGGCTTCGATTTTGCGTTTGTGGACCAGCGACAGGGACTCGTGCGGTTTGTGCAGCTTGCGCGTCCTGCGCATGGAGGCAGACTCCACTGGAAGCCTCTGCGTCAGTTTCTCGATGCGGTCAAAGCCAAGCGGCCGAAGATGAAGATCAAGAGGCTGAAGCTGTTTGTGGTCGTAGGGACCTGGCAAGCGGATAGCTACCGCGTGACGCAGACGACGGGTGAGCCACTGAATACGGTGATCGAGTATGTGACGGCGGAGCCGTGCTGGCAGTCGTGGGCCGACGCCACACCGTTTTTCATACTAGTACGTCCGAAGTAGAGAATTCCAATACTCTCGAGGAAAATACAAGCATTCCCATAAATAGTGGTTCTTTGATCCGTATCTAACGCTCGGTTCAGCCAGGTTTGCACTCTTCCCGCCAAAAAAACACGACGCGAAGATGGAGCAGGAACACCCGGCGAGTATGACGGCGCGCGCCGTGAAGCAGGCGCTTCCGGACCGCGCGATCGTCACACGCGATGCGCGCGTCATGATCAACACGGCCACGTCCATGTTCACGCTGTATCTGTCGACCATGTGCGTTCCATAGCCTCGAAACTCCTACCAAAGAGAGAAACTAATGCGGATTTGTTCGTCTAGTGCGCACGACATCTCCACGAAGAACAAGCGCAGCACCATCACGCTGAAGGATGTGCTGAGTGCGCTGCGTGAGACTGACTTCGAGCACTTCGTCGAGCCTGTGGAGCAGTGTCTTCAGGACACCAAGGCGGCGGATGCACGCAAGCGAGCGAGAAAGGAAGCCCAGAAAGCGGACGCTGCGACTGGAGAGAGCGCTGACGTCGTGGATGCGGTCGACGAAGACAAAGTCGAAGCCGTGGAGGAGCAGGAGGAAGTTCCGATGGAGACGGACGCCGACTTGGAGGATGGCGAGCAGACGATCGATGACGACGACGACGTTGACGGCGATGCGGAAGACGAGGACATGGCGGACGAGGCGCCCCCTGCCACCAGCACTGAGCAAGTGGCTGACGCGTCGGAGACACAAGCACCAGCGCAAGACACAGAAGAGACGAAAGAGAGCTCGCCGTGAAGGAATACATGGATTATCATTGTGAAGGTTGACTCGAATTACTGTTCCATGGCGTCACTGGCGAGGATGGCGACATCGGCTTCCCCTCGTCGCTTCTTGGCGTGCTCCAGCACCGCGAGGGGCGCGTTCGTGAGCGCGTCCATTGCCTGTCCGTACGTGAGACCGACCAAGATCCCAACGTTGATCACGTCGTAGGGCGACCGCAGGAAGAGATCGCGACTGGCGCCGCTGGAAAACACGAGCTGGCGGCCGTTGGTCACGCGCACGAGGTTCGTGGCGTTGGAGAAGAAGTACCGCCGGCCGGCCGAGTCGCCCAGACACGCCGAGTACGTGAGCTCGAAGTAGATGCCGCGCTTCATGGCGGCGTCGACCCACGGCTTCTTGATCTGGAACGGGATGCGGTTGGCCACGTCGAACGTGATGACGTCGACAGCCTCGCTCTGCTCACACATAAACTGGAAAACCTTGGCGTTCAACGCCTCGACAGCCACGATATCGTAGGACTTGAGCACCGACGACGAGTTCTGATGATGAAAGTGAATGATTAGTACGGTTTGGAGTACGGCCTGATCACGAGTGTGCACACGTACGATGGTCTGTGCGGCGTTCATGTCTTCGACTTTGAGTGTGATGCGTCTTAGCTGACGGAGTTGCTTGCCGGTCGTCGTGGTGAGCACGCCATTGTCCTTCAGCGTGAGGGAGTTGGCTAGCGCAGCGGCGTACTGCTTGGCCTTCTTGGCGGCTTTGCCCGAGTTCGCCGAGATCTCCTGAGGCAGCTCAGGTACCAGCGTAGCCTAGGACAGCCACAATGGTCGGATTAGTTGGAGCGATCTTCAATGCGCATCGTCACACAGACTGCACTCACCTCCTTCGGCTTGGCATTGCTTTCACACTCGACGTTCACACCAGCGCACGCGTAGCCAACTGGATTATCCACATCCAACCACAAAACTCAGACCAAAACATAGCCACGTATCTCCTCTTTCCATCTACACTCCGTAACGTACGTCGCGTCAGCTCAGCAGCGCTCACGCGCGCGGCGGCGCGCACATTCAGGTCGAGATACGGCATCTTGGCTTGCTGCCCATTCACCTGCAGCAACTTGTCTCGCCGAAGTGAACCCATCCGTCCTAAGTTAACCTGATACCAACATCCATTTCTGATACGAACTCAATCCAACATTCGTAAATACCCGTTTTACGTGCCGTAAATACGCGACTCCCAGCTCTGCGCCAACCAATCCGCAGGCTCGCCAATCGACTGGAAGCGCTGGGCAAAAGAGCTGCTGGAAATTGTGGCTCCGTGCACAAGTGGAACCACTGACCAAGAACAATGGTGCGTCGCAACATGCGCCATGCGTGGCTTCTCCACGGCTCTGTGTGGACAGCGCGCTGACGGGGATGTTAATGTAGGCTGACGAAACCGAAATCGCGAACATCGAGCTTGCCGCGCTCCGCAAGAAGCGTGCGTTCAAGAAGTTCACCTACCGTGGTGTGGACCTGGACAAGCTCCTCGACCTGAACCACGAGGAGCTCATGGACCTGGTGAACGCCCGTGCTCGTCGTCGCTTCTCGCGTGGCCTCAAGCGCAAGCCGATGGCCCTCATCAAGCGTCTGCGCAAGGCCAAGGCCGCCGCCAAGCCGCTCGAGCGCCCAGAGGGTATCAAGACCCACCTCCGTAACATGATCATCGTCCCAGAGATGATCGGCTCGGTCGTCGGTGTGTACAACGGCAAGGTCTTCAACGGCATCGAAATTAAGGTGTGTTCCAGAACATCTCAGCTCTCGGGGGATGGCGGCTTATTCACCCGAAGAGTGGCTCGTCTGGATCGTGCGCGCTCGTCTCTGAGGGGCCCTCGTGGCCCACAGGGCGAGCCGTGCGGCCAGTGAGCCCGGCTTCCATCCCCTCGTGAAGTTCTGTGTACGGGGCGACCCAGGGAGCATGATATATCGATCTATTGGCTTGATGTATTGAGACCCGGCGGTCGGCACAACCCGTGCCTTGCGTGTGGTGTCGAGGGGACCGCGTGTGACTGACGCTGTGTGCTGTGATTTCTTTCCCTTCCAGCCTGAGATGATCGGCCACTACCTTGGTGAGTTCGCCATCTCGTACAAGCCAGTGACCCACGGTCGCCCGGGTATCGCGGCTTCGGCCTCGGCCCGTTTCATTCCGCTCAAGTAAACTTGATCGCTAGCGAGTGAACACCCCACGTCAGTCGGGCTCCACGCAGTGATGTCTTCACCACTCCCGGAGACTCCTGCCGACGATCCCTTCGGTATGTGAAGCCATTGTAATACAAACTTGGAGCCATTTCCAAACCAACGTCGGGGTGCGTCATAACGCACCCACGGTCTCAACTACCGTCTTGTATCCAGTCGCAGCAGCAGCTCCGACTTCGCTTCGCGTATTACCAGTTGACCACAGCCGAGCAGCCCACGACAGCGAGACCGACAGAGCGGAGCGTTCCGGAAGCAGCGAGTGTGTGCGTGAGAGCGGAGGTCGATGAAGAAGAAATATCGTTTTTCTATACCGACTTCAAGCATGAAGGAGACATACCAGAATTTGCACGTCAGTCTGAGACCTCCGAACTCCCCACACACTCCCTCGTCGGCCCAGCTCGCTCCCCGTCCAGTCTCCGCGCGTGTGGCGCTGTTGTCTGCGGTCGCTGTGTGTGTGTGTACGTCTGCATGTTTTTTCGAGTGCCTGAATGCCTGGGGTTGCCGATGATGACCGTTCTCTCCTGAGAAAAAACATCGTGATGAAAAACTTTTTTTTCCAAATTCCAATTGATCCTACTGAGGCAACCCCCCTCCCAACCAAACCAACTCCCCATCAATAAACGCATCTTTCCTCTTATCGTTCCATCTTCTTCCTGTTCTATCGTGGTCGTGCGTTAGCGCCGTTCTTGGCTGCGCTCGCCATGGCCGCAGCGAGGTCTGCAGCGGCTCCAGTTCGGTCTTGGAGTGATCCGAACCGCTTTTGGTTGCCCACAGACACCACGTACCCCGAGAACGACCGCGTGGTGTCAGCTGAGACCTTGGGCGAGGACGCCATGTCCGCCGAGAGGGGGTGGATCAGTGAGTGGGGCGACGGGACGTTGGCGGCGTGGGCTCGAAGGATGGTGTTGGACGTGAGCACGCTGCCGGTGAGCCCCGAGGCACCCGTGGCCATACCAACAGGACCAGCTTGAGGGTAGTTGGAGTTGTTCAAAGCGGGATCGTAATGGACGCTGGTCATGCGACGGCGATCAAACCGCAAGGCTCCCAGATTGAGCTGGTCGCTGCCCGTGTTGGAAAGTGAAGCGTTGAAGGCAGCTGCAACCGTGACAGTCGGAGACGGTCCGTTTCCTCCGAGAGGTACTTGGTTGTTGCCAAGATACCGATTGCCATTGAGAAGACTCTTCGTGGTCGTGTTTCCTGGGGCGATCGCGATGGTCGAATCCGTCGGCTGGTCGGGCTTCGGGAATGTGTTGACCGACTGCACAGGCTGCTGGTTGGGACTGAAGCCGGCGGGCGTGATGGGATTTTTACGTAACAGTGAGCCGGCGAGCACGTCTCCGGTCGACAGTTGCGAGCCGACGGTGCGAGCGCCCGTAGAGGTCAAGATCATCATCGTTGCGGCCCCGGTTGCAGTCGCAGTCATCGCAGAAGCCATTGAGTGCTTGGATGGGATCGTCGACGGCGCCAAGCTGAACTGCGTCGATGTGATGGAGGTGGAGCGGTCTGTCTGGTTCATCATCATGGCCGCCGCTCGTTCATGCAGGAACAACACCTCCACTCGCTCGCGTTCTTCCGCCGTGACCTCGCGGCCGTCCAAAGTCCGTAATGTATTCAGTCGATAGAGCACAGTATGGCGGTACATGTGCTTCTTGGTCAGTGGGTTGTTCACGAGACGAAGCTCGACGATCGTGGGCAACATGCCAAGCTTGTCGATCTCATCGAGCTCGGTGAGTCGGTTGTTCGAGAGATCGAGGAACTACGGCAAGATGATCGTACGTTAGTTAACTTGATGAAACTAGCACCCATCGACTTGTTTTCGAGCTCGTGACTCACCTCGATGCTCATCAGCTCATTGAAATTCGACAGCGTTCGAAGCCCATTGTCGTCGAGACTGAGGACGCGCAACCGGCGAAGCGCTGTCGTGGAGTGGGGATCTAGCTGGCGGATTTTGTTCTTGTCAAGACGCAGTTCGAGTAGATCCGTGCTTGAATCAAGGCCAGCGAAGAACACGACGGCATTTCCCTGTAGATGAAGAACCTGGGCATTCCTTGTTCGTCAGTAGGTCGTACGGTGGTGAATACTAGCCCCACACACAATAACTTACCCGCAGATTGGTGAGGTGATGCAGCCCCAAGGCGGCCATGTCGTTGATCTGGTTGTACGCGAGAAACAACTGCTCCAACTTCGTGCAGCTCAGAATCCCCTTGTCAGCGATGCTCTCTGGAATCGACCCGCCCGATGCATTCGCACTCAGAAGCAGCCGCTCGATACGGTTGCGATTCAGATTGAGCACGCGAAGCTTTGGCAAAGCCTCCAGTCCACTAATGTCGTTGATCTGGTTGTTCTCGAGGTTCAGTTCGCGCAGCGCGGGAAACGTTTTCCCGTTTATCGTCCCGAGCTCCCGTATTCGGCAGGAGGATAAATCGAGCTCCTGGACACGGTCAAGACTACTGCCCCCGCACTTTTCCACGATAAACTCGAGCGTGAGTTTGCCGCTGTACTTCTGCTTGGCGTCGCTTTGGTCTTGCGGTGACACGCTGACGCCGTCGAGCACCTTGATACGCCGGAGATAGTACACTGTGTACAGTCGATAATCGGGCATCCGAGCGATCTCATTGCCGGCCAAGTCCAGTATCGTGACTTTCGGGAGCGCCTTCAAATGCTGCACTTCCTTCAAGTTCTCTATCCGATTGCTGCCGATGTACAGCTCCATGAGCTTCATCGCCGAGCTGAGACCCCGCAGGCTCGTGATCATGTTGTCTTCCAATGAAAGCTGAGTGAGGTTCTCCAACCGGTCGAGCTGGTCGATCGAAATCAGTCGATTCCGCGCCAGGTTGAGCCTCTTGAGAAATGACAGCGACGCCAAATTCTCAATCGTCGTGATCTCGTTGTCTTCGAGGTTGAGTTCTTCTAGTCGAGCGCACATTTGCAGCCCGTTGATGTGCTTGATAGCGTTGTCTGCCAGCGACAGGATTCGTAAGTTGACGAGAGGCTCGAAGCCGTGGATCGCGCTGATGAGCTCCCGATTCAGCAACAACTCTTCGACTGCAGTCCAACATGGGCGATCCTGTGTGTTGGCACTAGATCCAGTCACGGCAGCCGTGGACCCACCGTGTGCGTCAATCGGCCTCGTTGATCGATACCGCTCCCACAAGATCTCTGACGTCAGCTTCGTGAGCAATCTCTGCGACGCGACAACTTCATCACGGGTCACTTCGTGCTCGTCGAGAAGCTCCATTGAGCTGCCACCGACAGCGCGTAGCAAGTGAAGCCGGTATCTCTTGGTGCCGCCAATCGGGTTCTTGCGTAGATTCAAGTGGCGTAGCACCTTGATTTTGCTGTGTTCTTGCGTTAAGCTGGTGATATCATCGAATGCTTGGATTTGGTTGTGGCTGGCATCGAGAATGGTGAGAGCTTCAAGTGCGTCAACGTGCTCGAGCTTCAGGAGTCGATTACCGGATACGTCGAGATGTTTCAACTTGACCAAAGCCCTGAGTGATACGTCCAACGCATTGAGTCGATTGTAGCTGAGGATGAGCACCTCCAGGTGGTCCTTGATACGGCTGAGGTCGGGCATGGTTTCCATCGCACAGCCCATCAAGTTCAGGCTCTTCAGTCGTCGCGTTTCGACGAGGTTGACCCTCGTCATTGGTAGCATCGACTCGTAGCTGCTAGCGGAGCCAGTCGAGTCAACAAGTGGGCTTGTCTCCAGCAGACGCAAGACCGCTTCATCTAGTGCTGGTGGCGCAGCAGATCCACCGTGGCCGTTGCGATCATCCGTCTGGGGACTGGGCGGCCGTCGAATGCGGTATTTCCGCTCAAACTCGTCAGCTAATGAGGCTGCCGCGCCGAGGCCAGAGGATGAACCGCCGTGATCTTCAGAATTTGTCGCCTTCGCAGTCTTCGTGGGTGACGTCGATACATCCGGTTGCGTGTTACCTGAAAGACCCAATTGTGCTGCTTTGGTTTGGCTGGACGCGGAGACGATGTCATACTCCACTAGATACTCTGGCAGCACGAGGGTGTTGTCGAATATGTAGTACAGTTTCTGCTTGACCGCCTCGCTCGTCGACCCGCCAGTTCCACCGCTCGGAGTTGTCGACGCACTTCCCGATCCCTTGACAACTTGTAAACTGTGAAGGCCTGGGTGGTTCGCGACATCGACAGGAGTGGGAACAGATTCGGTCTCCGAGATCACTTTCGTGTACCCGGGGAATACTTTCACGACCAGCAGCACGCCACTGGGAATCTCCCACTCACCTTGCGAAGCCGATTGTGCTGCGTCCCGCATCTCGCGCGTAAACTCGTTGCGCAGCTCGCTTTCCTGTTCGCGCATTGTCAGCGTCGAGTACTTGAGAACACTCTGAGCACTCAACTCTCGACGCTGCATGCTGACGCCTTTCGTTGCGAAGGCGGCCAGCAAGCGGGACGTTTCTAGCAGCGATACTGAGTTGGAGAGCTTCACCGCGCCTTCCAATCCCATGCTTCGATAGTCTGCTGGGCGTCGAAACCCGTACTCTGCCGCGTAGAATTGGTCGGGTTCGGATCGCCGCATGTGCTCCATGAACGGTGGCTGAGCGTAGAAGAGATACTCCAACGAGTTCTCGGGCACCGATCCCTGTGGTGCAGACTGTTCGATCGTTGGCTCGAACGACCCGTTTTCATCATCGTCATCGTCTCGCATCGGCACGGTCACTCCTTTCTTTGAGACATTGTCTTTGACGTGGGCTTCGTTCACGACCAGAATCTCTTCCATGCGCGTGTGAAATCGATTCCGTAGATAGCGATTGTTGATACGAGTCACGCGTGTGACGCGAAAGTCACTGACACCAAACGGGCGAAGATCCGCGACGAACAAACGCGATTTCACGAGATCCACGCACGACACGTACCACGGGTCTGAGGGGCTGCCGTCTTCCAGTCGAATGTTGCCTCCAGTTTCCAGCTCGAGCATCAACCGCGAGATGTTCACGTCAGTCGTCCACTGCAGTCTCGCCCGCAGGCTCTCGAAGTCGTGGTTCATGCGCGATATCACTGCGCATTTTTCACGGCAGTACGCTTCGATCGCCTGGAGTTTCGATTTTGTCGCCTCCGTCGTGTCCGCGCATTGATTCGCATCGCTGAGACTTTCGAGGTCAGACAGCAATCGCTCCAGTTCTTTTTTGTGCCGCAACAGTGCAGCGATGTTCAGATCGGCGTGCTGCTCGGCATTGCGTCTCACATCGTTGGCGTGGTGAATGCGTCGTTGCACGTCGCGCTTGATGGACTTGATGCGCATGTTGTAGTACATTTTCTTCTTGAGCATCGTTGCCTCAGCGATCTGCTTGTTGCGAGCCGACAATTCGATCGTATCGAGCCACGCGAGCCACGGTAGCTGGCACATCAGGTACGTCTGGTAGTTACAGAGCCGACACACGGGGTTGTCGCCAAAGTGCGGATCGCTCAGCGCCAGTACCGTGAGCTGGTCGAGGTTCGCGAGACTCAGCAGGCTCTTGAAGCTGCAGATGCGGTTGTCCGCCAAGTTGAGTTCGGCCAGACTCACACAGCCATTCAGCGCCGAGTCGATGCGTTCGATTTGGTTCCGGCACAACCACATGGTCGTCAGTTGTCTCGCGCCCCACAAGCCGTCGATCTTGGTGATGCGATTGTCGTTGAGCCACACGGTTTCGAGCGCGTCAAGTCCGTGAAGCGGCGCCATCGACCGCAGTTTGTTGCTGCTGAGGTTGAGCTTCTTGAGCTTGCGGCAGTGCTCCAGATTCTCGATGGTCTCCAGTCCGCACTCCGAAATCGTGAGTTCCTCGAGGTTCACGCAGCCTTCGAGTCCCTCGATCTTCGTAATCGTTGGGTGCTTGACGATAGAGAGCTCCCGCAGTGCTGGAAAATGCATGACGCTCTTCATACTCGGCCAGAAACCCAAGAACGTGTCCAGCACTGACACATTCTGGGACTTCTTGGCGAACTGCGACGCACTGAGGCCGTTGTCGCGGCACAGTTCCTGCAGATCTTTGTTCGCTTCAAAGAGCGCGACGCGTGCGCGTTGCATCTCGGACAACTCGCCGGCCGTTCCTTGTCGTTCTGGAGGCGCTCGCGGCTGCGGTGCCGACCCCGCGGCTTCATTTTCCTGAGATGACGGACGACTCGCTTTGTCTGTAGCCCCTACTTGCGCCGGGTTTGTCGACGGAGCCATCATGCTCAGCGGTACGGGCGACTCTATCTCCACGCCAGACATGTAGACGACGGTGTTGATATTAGAGGCGTGACGATTGGTGTCGTCGGTCAGTCGGCCATTCAATCTCGCTGGAGTTCCTGGGGCGACGTCACCGACCACGATGCCGCGCCACACACGCAGTCACACCTGACGCAGCAAGCACTCTCCCAGCTAGTAGCCGTTGCGCTTGTCGTACGCACAGCGCTCCTGCGTCGCCTTCAAAAATAGCCGCCATCTCCCCATCCCGTCATCATTCGTTTCCTCCATTTTCCCGCGTTCTTTTCAAGTTGTCGAAGTTGGTGAGCGTACCCTCACCGTAACCTTTTAACTTAACCGATACCGAACTTAATAGAGAACGAACTTAGTGAGAGA
Source organism: Pythium apleroticum (assembly GCA_023337875.1). NCBI lineage: Eukaryota > Oomycota > Peronosporomycetes > Pythiales > Pythiaceae > Pythium > Pythium apleroticum. Next base: position 23,557 of record JAADXN010000203.1, on the reverse strand, counting down.
TTATGCCCATCTGCATCAGGCCACGAAGCAAAGAGCTACACAACCTGGGGACCAAGATGGTGCGCCAGTCCCTGCTCGCGCTGCTGCCTCACGACGCAACACCGGAGCAGGTCGTGTCCGTGATTGCTCTCGTATTACTGCTGTTTGTGCTCGCTGCCCACGTCGCAGTATTCGTCTATGTGAGCTCTGTGGCGGCCTCTGTGCTGGCATTTGTGACGGCGCTGAGCACCGTGCGGTGGATCTACTGGAACGGCGTCGGTGTGTGGGGCTCGCAATGGACTTGGGTACGAGATTCCTCGTCAATTATGGGTCACCTTTCGACCGAGCCTCAGCAGAAGGGTACCCTGCGCGTTGTGTGTATCTCAGACACGCACGGCAAGCACCGGAATGCCCAAATTCCACCAGGAGACGTCCTCATCCACAGCGGCGACTTCACCCACAAGGGCACTCACGACGAGATCAAGGACTTCAACGACTGGCTAGGCTCATTGCCTCATCGTCACAAGATTGTTATTGCAGGCAACCACGATCTCAGTATGGACGCGACCGAGTACAACATCCACTGGGAGAAGCGCTGGGGCCACAAGACGTTCAACGATCCCGCCGTCTCGCACGAGCTGCTCACGAACTGCACGTACCTCGAGAACCGATCCACCGTGATCGAAGGCGTCAAGATCTTTGGGTCTCCCATGACGCCTCCGATCCCAGGCCGCGTGATGGCGTTCAACGTGGCACGCGGATACGCAGCGCAACACCACTGGGCCAAGATTCCAAGTGACGTCGACATCCTCATTACCCATGGGCCTCCACACGGCATCCTAGACAAGACCGTGACCGGGCACCATGTCGGCGAAGAGTCACTGCTGAAGGAGATTCTGTCGCGGTGTCGGCCAAAGTTTCACGTCTTCGGCCACATCCACGAGGCGTACGGCATCTCGCGTCTCGGCTCGACCGTGTTCATCAACGCCGCAACCAGCACTCTCCTGGGCAAGCCGACGCATCGCCCCGTAGTGTTTGACATCCCCAGCAAGTGCTAAATCCGTAGTGGCTTCATAGTGGACACGATTCCATTGCAAACGCATCCACCACGGGTGGGATTGGACCACCAACCAGCACACGATCCAAGGACCTTCCCTGGATGCGAACGAAGAGGAAGGGGTGATGGACGTTCTACACTTCATCAATTAATAGAGGTCAGGTCATGACACAATCCGCTTTCGAGTTTATCATGGGAGGGTATGTTTTGAGAAGGTTATTCATAATGACAATGGTCAGAATGCTGGTGGATTGTTCGCATCGAAGGTTATGGGCACAAACATTGAAGAGTGAGCGGGTCCACATTCGTTAAACTCCATCCAAGGTCTCAGGAAGCGCAACGCGAACATGAAGAACCACGCCGACGCCGAGACCGCTAGTCCCAGGACTGCGTCCAGCGGCCGCGCCGTATGGGCGCAAGTGAGCGTGTTCGCGGCGTTGGGAATGCTCGAGGCGTTCTCCATGGGCCTCGTCATGCCCATGATGCCCATCGTCACGACCGAGGTATGAATGCCAGCCTGTGACCACTGATGGGTATCTAGCGCTCACACAATCGGTGTGGCATCGCAGTACTTTGCACGTCCGTATGCGCACGGCCAGCCGATCGACTGTGGGCGAAACCCACGCAGCGACCCCTGCATTGCCGGCTCCAAGGATGCGAACTGGTGGTCCAGGTATGTCACGGTCTCACTACAGTACGGTCCTCGTACATATACTAACTGCCGACGGCGCTGTATCAGTTGGATCTCGTCGATCGGTTCTTTATGCTTCGTGGCGCTTTCGTCGACGCTGGGGACGGCGTCTGATGCCTACGGACGCAAGGTCAGTGGCGCGTATCCTGGATGCTTGCATCGACTGTGGTTGTCTGACAGCTTGAGTTGTGCTAGCCATTCATTGTCGCAAGCCAATTCCTGCGCGTGGGCTTTCCGTTTACAGTCATGTACTTTGTCGAATTCGGCGGCTCCATCCTCCCGTACTTCTTCCTGCGCTTCTTGAACAGCGTGTTCGAGTAAGGAAGGCTCTTCTGGTACTCGCCACGCGCTATCCCTGCTGATGTGAATGCCATTCTGGATGAACTAGAACGATGGGGATCTCCAGTGCAGCAATCGCGGACGTTGTGAGCGCTCAGGACCGTGCCTCAGCATTCGGCTTCTTGATGGCGTTTGGCATGATCGGCTTCTTCATGGGCGCCGGAAGCGCCGGGTTCTTCACCAGAGTACGTCCTCATCTGACTCTTTGTGGCGGCCATGCTTTCAGAATTGATGACGTTCCTTGCTACTATCAGCACCAAGTGATCATGATCTCGGCTGTGCTGTACGTTGGACGCACGCTGTTTGCGCTGTTTATCTTCCCAGAAACTCTCCCGCCCGAGAAACGCGTGCGCTCTAACAAGCGCAGCCACGTGTTCCGCAACCCGATCAAGGGAATGTCCATTTTGCTCCGCTCCCAGCTCTTCATCCGCCTGACGATCATGATCACGATCACGAGTTTCATTTCCAGCGGCATCTCGCACATCCGCATGTTCTACCTGAACACGACCATCGGCTTTGACGAGCACGATGCGTCGCGTCTAATGCTCACCTTTGGCACGGGTTCGATCGTCGCGCAGCTCCTCTTTCTCAAGCCGCTCATGCGTTGCGGGAAGGAGAAGGGAGTCATCGTCGTCGCACTCGTCGGCCGCATCATCGAGATGGCCGGCTACGTCGTCAGTGCGTACATTCCAGAGAAATGGGTCATCTACGCAACTGTCGCGCCGTCGAGTATCGGTGATCTGTCGTTTGCCGCGATCTCTTCACTCAAGTCGATCAACTGTTCGGAGAAAGAGCAAGGGCGTCTACAGGGTGCGATCTACGGAGCGCGAGGGATCTTCGAAGCCGCTGGGCCGGTGGCATTTGCGTTCATCTACGATATCATGCGGAAGGATGTCAAATGGACGCAGGTGCTGCCGTTCGCGATCGCGATCGTGATGTATACGTGTGGAACTGGAGTGGCGTTGTCCCTGCCGACGTCACGGACGAACTCTCAGATGCCGATTCCCTTCAGCCCGTCGTCGTCAGTGGCATCGTCACCCACAGCAGCGACATCAGCCACTGGCACATACAGCTACGACTACGGCCATAGTGATGGCTACGACGACGAAGATCGCGAGGACCGTGACGAAGACGAGAATGCGTATCTTGCAGAGCCGTTGCTGGGCCAGCACAACACCACAGCCCACGGCGTGTACGACGTGTAGCAGCCCAACGCGGCCTTCGTACGCACTAGGGACTGCAAGCTCGACGTGTGAGGTGTGGGTATTTCTATTGTGTCAAAAAGTAGATAAGAGAGCGGCGAAATGTAGCCAAGCTGGCCGTCAGGGAAATCCTGACTCAGGATCTTTCCATCAGCTATCTGAGACTGCAACAATACCAAGTATCAGAGGCTATTCTCTCAGTTTGACGTGAGTAGATACAGTGGATACTTGTTTCCATTTAGAGAGGTAATAGAGTTAAGCGAACGAAGTGCGCAAGTGTCCCACCGCTTGAAGAAGCGAAGCGCGACGAAGAAGACGCGAGTGCGTCGGCGAAAGCGCGGAGGTGAACCACCACCGCAGAGAGCTACACGACTAGACAGAGATGGCGTCCACGCGCGCCGAGCCTGCGGCGGCGAGCAACCGAGTCGTGTTCATGCAGATCAGCAAGTTCGCGACGCTCGCGCTGCTCGAGGCGTTTTCCTACGGCATCGTGGTGCCCATGATCCCCATTGTCTCGACTGAGGTGAGCTGTGCACTTCCATCAAGAGAATGCCCGAGTGTGCGCAGCGTTCTTATGATTGTGGGCTTTCCAGTATTTTGCGCGAGAGTACAACCAAGGCCAAGCGATCGACTGCGGCCGCAACCCGCATAGCGCGGCGTGTGTGGCAGGATCCAAGGACGCCGACTGGTGGTCAAGGTGCGTTGTCGCATCTACGTATATGTACATATCCCACATCGTAACGGCGTCGCTCGTTCTGCCGTGTATCAGCTGGATTTCGGCGATTGGCTCGATGTGTTTCTTCTTGGTCTCGCCGACGCTGGGCATGGCGTCGGACGCGCACGGCCGCAAGCCGTTCATCGTGGTGAGCCAGTTCATGCGGCTCGGGTTGCCTTTTGCGATCATGTACTTTGTCGAGTACGGCGGAACCATTTGGCCGTACTTCGCGCTGCGCTTCATTAACAACGCCGCCGAGTACGTCCCTCTCGTAACTGGCAAAGGACGCCCAAAGCGACCACAACTAACCAGATTGTTTATCAATGCAGGACCATGGGCGTCACGAGCGCAGCTATCGCAGACATTGTCACCGCTCCGAATCGCGCGACAGCCTTCAGCTTCCTCTTCGCAGTGTGGTCCATTGGCTTCTGTATCAGCGCCGGCATCGCGGGCTTCTTCACAAGAGTACGGATCCTACACCTAGTTTCCCTCGTTCATGCGAGTTGTTGTCCTCACGATCCATGTACACCATTTGCAGAGCCAAATCATCAAGCTTTCGGCTCTTCTCCACATCCAACGCGTGATCTTCGCCACGTTTATCTTCCCTGAGACGCTTCCTATCGAGAAGCGGTCAGGCAAGCACAAGAAACGCCGCAAGCTGTGCAGAAACCCCATCAAAGGAATGTCGATCCTACTGCGCTCCCAGCTTTTCGTGCAGCTCACGGCCATGATCGCCGTGACGAGCTTTGTCTCTAGCGGCATCTCCCAGATTCGAATGTTCTACCTGAACACGACGATCGGCTTCGATGAGAAAGACACCTCGCACTTGATGCTCGCGTTTGGCATCGGCTCCATTCTGGCGCAGCTTCTGCTTCTCAAGCCGCTCATGAACTGCGGCAAGGAAAGAGGAGTTATCGTCGTGGCGCTCGTCGGTCGTATCGTTGAGAGCGCCGGCTACGTCTTGAGCGCCTTCATACCGGAGAAATGGGTCATCTACGCGACCGTTGCGCCTTCAAGTATCGGTGATCTGTCATTTGCCGCGATCTCTTCACTCAAGTCGATCAACTGTTCGGAGAAAGAGCAAGGTCGCCTGCAAGGCGCGATCTACGGAGCGCGAGGGATCTTCGAAGCCGCTGGGCCTGTCGCCTTCGCAGCTATCTACAACATGATGAAGGAAGATGCCAAGTGGACGCAGGTGCTGCCCTTCGCTCTCGCGATCGCGCTCTACGTTTGTGGAACTGGAGTGGCGATGTTCCTTCCAGTGTCACGCACCGGCTCGCAACTGCCGATCCCGTTCAGTCCGATGTCTTCAGCGGCATCATCACCCGCAGCTGCCACATCAGCGACAGGGACCTACACGTTCGATTACGACGACGAAGACGACGAAGACGACGAAGACGAGAACCGAGATGAAGACGACGAGAAGGCGTACCTAGCTGAGCCGCTCCTCGGCCACCACAGCAAGTCAGACCATGGCGTTTTTGACGTATGAGAGACAGAAAACGCGGTAAATGACCAATAAAGCTGGATCTTTCTGTACAGTGGAAGTGTTTTACACTGGAGCTACTGGAGCGGTGCGAGTCCACCCTCTGCAGCCTTACTTGGAGATGTATGCGGCCTAGAAGTGGTCTCCAGTCCAAGTTGGTGCGCAGTTCGCTTGCTTGCCATCTCATCTCGGTCAACTGGTTCGCCGTGGCTTCCATCCGCCGTGACAGCTGCCACGGCCTTGGCCATTTCGGCCTCCATGCGCTGGCTGGCCGTACGCATCGGCTCTGAGAGCTCTTCAACAACCGCATTCGTTGTACTCTTGGGCTGGATAAACTCTTTTGCCAGTTGCTTGGAGTCATGGAAAGCAACTTGAGCAGCCACAGTTGTCGCAGAGAGTGGGGCTGTCGTTGGAGTCATCATCGACTTCTTGCTGCCCAGTCGACGTAGCTCTTCGCGATACCACGCAGCTTCATCCTGGAGATCACGCACTCGATGGTCGCTATCGCGCTCACTGTAGCCATCATCGTCATCATCGTCTCGCGGGCGAGGACCCGTCACGATCTTATCAATCACGACAGTGCGGCCGCTCCATTGCCACGTCTCACGAACCTTCATCGCCATCGTGCGGTCGTTGGGCGCAGGCACGTTCCGAGACAGGATCTGTCGGTCCTTGAGCCACCACTTGCCTCGCTTCGTGTCAACAGGAACAAACTGCGTATACCCTGCAGACTGACTCGAATGGTGGGACTGCTGAGGCAGCTGCGTGTTGCTCGAGGCCGTGTCCTTCCAACGGATCGTCTTCGTTCGTGAGGGGCTCGTAGCAGCAGTGACAGGGCGACGAGGACTGGGACTCGAGTCCCTGCGATAGTCGTCATCCATCGGCTTGGAGACTGGGAAATACGATGATTCCTGTTGATGCAGGCGGTTGGGTGACGTCGACGACGACGCGCCAGGAGAACGCGCACTGTATTCCCCCGAGCCACCGCCACGGCCACGCTCCTGTTCATTGAGCATCTGCTTGAGCACCGCCACCTCGCGCTTGAGCGCCTGCACCTCCTCTGCCGACGCCATTTTCTACTAGAGCGAAGAGAACCGCAGACGCAGCGCTTTGAATTAAATGTGGGTCAGCTGCTCATGCGAAGAGCTCATGACGGAAACGACTCTTCACGGACGAGCTTGAAGAGCCATCATTCCGATCATCATTCCTAGAAAAAGGTGAGATAATCAAGTTGAACCTCATTTCAAGGTGAATATACTCACATAATCTACCCTATTTTGATAACAGGGAGCTCATACAGTATCTCACGTTAAAGTGCCCCATGCAGTATTATATTTTCTTCTTCTTCAAAGTGGAAGATGTGTCGGTGTGAGAAGACCCACACAGCAAAAGGCATCGTCAGGTGACATGATTCCTGTGGAGGCGAAGCCGCTGCTGGCGGAGGAGCACAGCAGCTCCGCTACTATACCACCAGTGCCATCCGGCTCTGTGCGCGTTTCGATCTCTCGCGATTGGAAGCGGTCGCAATCTCCCGGCAGCGAGGAGTTCCAGAACTCGTCGTATACGGATCTGTTGTCGCTCGCCAAGGCCAACGACGAGACCAATGGGGCATCAAGCAGCGCGAACAGGAATCAACTGGGCACTATCAATGTAAGTGCTATGTATGCGGTGTTGCCACGTGTGGTGGGGTCTGGCAACTGACTGCTGGATTGTGTAGGGCGTGTACGTGCCGTGTCTGCTCAACATCATCGGCGTCATTCTGTTCCTCCGTCTCGGCTGGGGCGTTGGCCAGGCCGGCGTCGAAGGCATGCTGCTCATCTTCGTCATGGCAGAGATGCAGGCCATTTTGACGGTGCTGTCGGCCTGTACGATCGCCAGCAACGGCTCCATGCAAGGTGGCGGGTCGTACTTTCTCATCAGTCGCTCGCTGGGACCTGAGTTCGGAGGCGCCGTTGGGCTGCAGTTCTACTTTCTGTACGCTGTCGGTGTCTCGATGTACCTCGTGGGATTCGCGGAAGAGGCCCAGCAGACTTGGTTCCCGGATCCAGGCATGGGCAAGCGCCCCGTTGTCGTGATCATCGCGACCGTAGCACTGCTCGCCATCTTGGTCATCGGACTCATCGGTGCCAACGCGTTCGCCAAAGTGAACAAGTACCTGTTTGTGCTTCAGTTTGCGTGCGTGGCGATCGGCGCGTTCTTCATTTACGTACTCAAGCCGCATTCCTTGGAGAACGGAGGCGAGTTTACGGGCGTGCGGATGGCGACGCTGAAGAGTAACCTGGAGCCCAACTTCACGTCGGAGCAGGACGTTTGTGGCGATGGCATCGCGTGTACACTCGCTGGTGTCTATGGTAAGTTTCTCTTTAGACTGCTTTGTCATTGGCTCCGTCTCACTTGATATCCATTGACATCGCGATGTGTAGCTATCGTCTTCCCACTTGCCACGGGATTCATGGAAGGTCTTAATCTCTCGGGTGACCTGAAGGATCCAGGTCGCAGTCTGCCGGTTGGAACCTTGGCGGCAGTCGGAACTTCCTGCGTGATCTACATCTTCCTGATCATTACCTTCGCATCGGCTTTCACAGGCGAGACGCTGCGCAACAACTTCACGTTCTTCCAAGAGGTGTCCAAGTTTCAGTTTGTCGTGATCTCCGGTGTCTTGGTGTCGTGCTTTTCGTCCGGACTCGGTGCGTTGTTCGGCGCATCCCGTATCCTTCAAGCGATCGCTCGAGACGATCTGTTCCCGCTGCTGAAGACGATGGCTCAAGGGTCGGCTCACGGAGACGAGCCGCAAAACGCTGTCGTGTTCACCGCTCTACTCACGCAGGTCTTCATCTGCATTGGCGATTTGGATGTGATCGCGCCCATCTGCACGTCGTTCTTCTGCTTGGCGTACGCGGGTGTGAATCTGACGTGCTTCTTGCTCCAAGTGACGGGCGTTCCGAACTTCCGACCGACGTTCCGGTACCACACGTGGCACCTTTCGTTGCTCGGAGTCGCTCTAAACATCGGCGTGATGATCTACCTGAACGCACTCTACGCAGTCGTCTCGCTGATCATTCTCACGGGTCTCTTCTTCTACTTGTATCTCACGGTATCACCGAAAAACTGGGGGGACATCAGTCAGGCGCTGATCTACCACCAAGTGCGCAAGTATCTGTTGCGACTCGACACGCGCAAGGCCCACTCCAAGTTCTGGAGACCATCCATTTTGCTGCTGACTAGCGAGATCACCAGCCCCGACGTTCGACTCTGCCACTCCCTGAAGAAGGGAGGTCTGTACGTGATCGGCAACGTGATCGCCGGAGACTTTAGCTTCTCCGATAGCAGCAAATGTGGCGAGATCTACAACCGCTGGCTCGGCTACATTTTCGACGCAAAGATGAAGGCCATCCCGCAGGTTGTCGTCGCGGCCCAAGCTCGTGAGGGCTACCGCATGCTTATGCAAACGTCGGGACTGGGAGGCATGCAAGTGAACACTGTCGTCATCCCGTGGGCTTCGGTGCGTTATTCCTTCCGACATGCTTTCAGGTAGTCCACTAAAAGTGTTTGTTACGGTAGGGCTTGGATGCGAAGGTATCGTCGTCGACGCCGAGCTCACTTGATTTGCAGTCTGCCGAGGATTTCGTCGGTCTTCTGAGCGACGGGATCATCATCAAACACAACGTCGTCGTGACGCGCCACGTACATCGATTGGATCCTCGATTGCTCAAGAAGAAGTCCAAGACACAGGTTGCGGAAATGGGTGAGCCAGATTCCGGCAGTGAGCGGGGCGTCGAGACTATCGACGTGTGGGTCACTGGCCATTGGGACACACCAGGCGTGAACTCGAGCGCGGCTTTGATGCTTCAGCTCGCTTACGTGCTCCACTCCAACAAGCAGTGGCATCGTCGTACCCGCATTCGATTGATCAAGGCGTGCAGCAGCAGCAATCCGATCACGATGCACCAGGAGCGACTACGTCTTGGCCAAACGGCCGCCGCCCTACGAGTGGACGAGTTCGTGGACGAAATGCTTGTGATGGCCATCAATTCGTCCAGCATTCTGGCCGAGAGTAGCTCGCTGCACCGCCCAGGCAGTTCCGTCCACTACTTCGACGACGAGAAGACGATCATCGAGCTCAACCAGACGCTCCAGCGGAACTCCACACGTACAGCTCAAGTGATTCTCATGCTACCAGACCCTCGCATCCACACGATTGGCGACACCAACTCGGCTCAGTCGTACGCCACCAAGTTGGAGTTGTTGACCAACAACCTGCCGTCCACCATGCTCATCTTCAGCGATGACGAGGAGGGGGATGTGGTCTCGACGTCCATTTGACCCAAGATGGCTACACTCTTTGTTACGACACACGTCTCATATCTGATAAGAACTCAAAGGCACGTTTCAATCCTGCCACCGTAAATACGTATTCTGGAAGGTGAGACATGTGATTCTGGAGGTTTCAGCTGAAGAGAGCTTTTCGGTCTCATGATCAGCTCTGCTTTGGGCAAACACTTTCAGGCTGTCTTGCAAGGGAAACCGCACCGCATCTCCCACGAGAAACGGGAAAAAGACACGCACGTGGACCCACTGACGAAATCGCGGCTCCGACCGTCTCAGCATCGTGGGCGCGAGAGAAGATCCGTAGCCATCCGTGAAGGAACGAGATCCGCAGCTGATCTGTAAACGGCGCACGAGCAGCTCAACTGCAGGTGAACGAGACGACCGAATCGGCCAACAATGGGCGCAGCGCAATCGTGGTGCTGTGGAGAGAATACGCGCGAGACGTATGACTCGCTGTTGCCTGGCAAGCGCCGCAGTGGCAGCAGTACGAGCAGCCGTAGCAGTAATGGCGTGAACCTCGCGCCGGCGCGCTCACAGGCCAAGGCGATCCAAGTGCAGGGCCCGTCGTACAGCAGCGGAGGCTTCGAGAGCAAGTACGAGATGATCTCCGAGATTGGTGCGTTGCGATTGTTGACTGGGCGACTTTGATGCGCTTGCTGACGATCGGCTTGTGCAGGACACGGCAGCACGTCGGTGGTGTACCGCTGTCGTAACAAGCGCACTGGCGGACCGCACGCCTGCAAGATTATCGATCGTCGAGCTCTTTTTGGCAAGCGCAACGAGCACATGGAGCAGTTCCAGGTGCGCTTGCTGTGAAAAGATCTTCAAGGTGGTTTGGAGCTTACAATTGTGTCGTTCTAAAGGTCGAGATCCAAGTTCTCCAGTCGATGAAGCATCCGAACATCATCCGCATTGACGACGTGTACCTCACCGACTCGAAGATCTGCATGGTGACGGAGTACATGGACGGCGGAGAGTTGTTCGACTACGTTGTTGACAAGGGGTACGCATGCTGCAATGCAATGTTCGCACCCAAGAAAATAGGAGCTCACATGATTGATGTATATCAGCACACTGTCGGAGGTCGAAGCCAGTGCGATTGTGCGCAAGATCACGTCTGCCATCGCGTACATGCACAACTGTGGCGTGATCCACCGCGACTTGAAGCCCGAGAATCTGATGCTGACAAGCAAGTCGCCCGGGGCAGAAGTGAAGATCATCGATTTTGGCTTGGCGAAGCTTCTCGACGAAGACGCCAAGACGCAGTCGTTTCTCGGCACTCGGGTACGGTACAACGACAGACAATTGCGCATTTCTATCGAATACCCACTCTTGCAATTGCAGGGATACCTCGCGCCTGAAATGCTCCAGAGGCAAGCGTACACTCGCAGTGTGGACATGTGGGCGCTTGGCGTGATCGTGTACGTGCTGTTGTGTGGCTGCCTGCCTTTCAACGACGATGGAAGTCGCATCACGAACGAAAAAGCCGCAAGGGTACGTTACTGTGTATCTCAGATCCAGGGATAGCGTTCTTGCCTTTTGACGCGTTGGTTTGGTGTCCTTTCGACAACAGGCCCGCTTCGGTCTCCGCTTCCCTCGCTGGGCGAACAACCTGTCGGCCAGCGCGAAGGACTTGCTGAACAACCTGCTCGAAGTCGACGTCACCAGGCGCTACACAGCGGACCAGGCACTCGCACATCCGTGGGTCACGGGCCAACAGACCCCGAACCAGTACCTGCGCTCGCCCAACTACCTGCGGAATATCAAGCAGAAACGCCGCAACGTCCAGGACCACCACGACGACCACCAGGACAACGGCGACGCCAACGCCCGCATCTCGGAGCGGAGACAGTCACACTGAGTGGCGGTGCACGTGGATCGATCGAAGAAAGAAACTCAAAATGGCATAGGCATGTGGAACTGTTCAGTTGCGAGGCTCAACCAGAGACATGGCTACACTTTCTCAACACGTATCCGAACTTAACACGCACTTAGTACATGGTGTAGTCCACATACGGCGAGGTTGCGCGAAGGTAACTGTAACTTTTTACTGGAAGGTTGCACCAACGTGCGAGGGATCAACTCCAACGCAACACCCGCCGGCGTCGTCAGGCAGTTCCATCATTTCTGCTTGCTCCTCGCCGCGCGCACGCCGCTCTTCGCTCTCCAGGTCCACGCGCGACTGCGTGAGTGCCTCGTCCGTAGACTAGAAGCGCTGGGCTAAACAACCACGCGCTGTGGGTCGCTCAGCTCGTTCTAGAGCCGCCAGAAAATACCACAGTAGTTGACAACATTCACCCAGTAAATACTGCGACTCTGCCAGTCTAGACGGCGCAGAGAGAGAGAGAGAAGAGCAGAGCGCGGTAGTGGATCTACTGGTAGAAGCAACATGCGCCGCTCCACGCGCCTTGAAGCCGTGACGGCGGAGAAGCGCAAGGCCAAGATGTCGACGCGCATCATGGCGCACTCCAAACGCCTGCGACAGGAGGTAGGTTTCCGACGCGGATCTGGAAGTACGAGAGCGGAAGGTTTACGATCACTGTCTGCGTGTGTAGATGGCCCAGGGCGATGCAGGCGACGAGCCAGAGGAAGGAGAGGAAGTGGACATGGGCGAGGACTCGGACTTCATTGCGTCGTCCGATGAAGAGGAGGAAGAAGAGGACGAGGACGAGGAAGACGGCGAAGTTGAAGACGTGAAGCCGCCTCGTAGACGAGCAACGGACGGCTCGAGCAAGCGCAAGGCCGTGGAATTGTCGACGGCCAGTGACAGTTCGGATCAAGACGAGGTTTTCAAGCCCGGGCGACTCAAGTCTGCGTTGAAGCGGCCGAACGTCTCTGCAAAAGCTGAGCTGCCACCGCCAGAGAAGAAGCCCAAGTCCATTCTCAAGCGACCGAAGCCACCTAGCGCTGGTAGCTCCCCAGAGACGAAGCCACAGTCCCCCATTGACCTGACGGCAGAGAGCCACAAACGACCGATGAAGCAGCGGCCCGTCACGAATGAAACCAGCTACGACCCGGGGCGTCCTGAACCTGCTGCACCTCGGCGGAAGGCGCCCAAGAGCTTGCTATCGTCCATCATCGGCAGCAGTACCAGCGGTGCAGTGGGCAACACGCTCACGCAGTTCTTCGCCGAGATCTTGCAGTGGAACTTTCACGACGCGTTGATGAAGCAAGCCCAGAAAGACTTCACGACGGTGTCGCAGGCCAACGACGGCTCCGAGGAAGGCGAGGTGGAGATTGCGCGTGTGCCCAGCAAGTTCACGTCATACGAGCACTACTTCTCGGTGTGGAAGCCGCTCGCACTCGAAGAAGTCCAGGCCCAGACACTGAACGCGGTGTTCACGGACCAACCGTCATCGTTGCCTATCCAGGCGGCGTCATCCGGGTCGAACTTCCTGGAACGCACATGCAAGATCCGGATCGAGACGAAGAAGCAGAAAGAGCACCACAGCCAGCGGCGGCATCGTGCGCAGCTCGACAGCATCTTCGTGAACGACTTGGTGCTGCTCACGACGAAAGACGACTACTTCAAGGCGGCCTTCCGAGCCCACAGTGGCGGTGGCGACAGCAAGAAGCCTGTGAACGCGGAAAACGGTGAAGTAGAAGAAGATGACCACCGAGGATTCCTTGGCATCGTCTCAACGCAGCGTGCGTCACGTGAAGGTCTGACCATCAGCGTCCTAGCGTCCGAGTGGCGCCAGTTCGAATCGAAGAAAGACGAGCTGTTCCTGTTTAAACTCAACAACTTGGTGACGAGCGTGCGAGAATTCCGGGCTCTGTGTGACTGCGAGACCTACGAGCTGATGCCGCTGCTACTCTCTGGTGAACACCGCGCCGGCTCGATGAAACTCGACTCGCTTGGTCTCGGATACGTGAAATGGCTGCGTAGCGCGTTCAACGAATCGCAGCTCGAAGCCATCGCCGCGGCAGCGACATCGGAGGGCTTCACACTGATCAAGGGCCCTCCTGGAACGGGTAAGACGACAACTCTGAAGGGGCTGCTGAACTCGCTGCATCTGCGTGAGTACAGTCGCTACTACAACGCTGTGCTCGATGTCGCGCGACGGCCCGACAACGAAACCAACGAGGCGTGGGCCAAAATCGGCAACGAGAAGCCTCACATTCTGGTAAGTTCGGATTTCGTGTGTCATTCGGATGGTGTGGAAGCTGACTGTGGTTGGCGTATTCGAAGGTTACAGCGCCATCCAACGCGGCCGTTGACAACATCGTCGGCAAGATCATGGAGCAGGGCTTCTGCGATGGGGAAGGACGAAAGTACTTCCCGAAGATTGTTCGCGTCGGGCGTGGCATGGTGCGTGCACGATGGGCATGCCCTCACGAGCATGTGCTATTCTAACATGTTATCCTTTTCCTTACTGCAGAGCAATCAAGTGCGAAGCGTCGGCTTGGAAGATATGGTCAACCAGATTTGTGGGCAGCCGTTCGATGTCTTGCAGCAGAAATTGCACCAGATACGACGAGAAATTGGCCAGGTACGCGCCTGAACTTCACGAATGGCACTGAGAGAGCCAGTGTTGCTGATTCTTGTTCAACTCGCATGTTATTAGGTGGAGTTTGATTCCATTGGGCTCCGAAATCGTTTCCGTGAAGTGGTCGCAGCCATTGACCGGGATCCTGATGGGATCTTGGCCCTCGAAGCGCAGCAGCTGCTGCTTCAGCAGCAACAGCGTCAAGCCCACCAGCAACAGCTCCAGCAACAACAGCAGCCATCGCCTGCTCCACCTTCACCGGGTTCTCCTCCACCGCCTCCGCCGGTCGACTCGCCGCCGCCACCACCGAACTGGCACCTTTCGTCTCCTCCGCCAGCATTGCAGCTATCACCCACAGCACCAAGCCCACCGCCGCAATTCAGCTTATCACCTCCTCCACCGGGTGTATCAGCGTATCCAGAGTCTCCTCCTCCGCTGTACGTATCGTCACCACCAGCGATTCCGGTCCCACACTCTCCGCCAGCCATGTATCCCGCGTCTGCCACGTATGCAAACGCCTTCGGCGATGATCAAGGAGAAGAAGAAGATGAGGAGGACGAAGCATTTCCAGAATCGTACGGGTCCGCGGATCCAGGAGGTGCTTCCGCTCATGCAGCCAGTGCTGCGTACAATGCTGAGGCAACAAGCAAAGCATACAACGCTTTCTTCGACGATGATGATGATGAAGAAATGCACGCAGAGGAAGATGAGCCGTTGCCAAATGCGAAGCCCCCATCGCCGCCCCCGGAGAAGAATGCCTACAGCCACTCGGACCCAAACGAAGAATCGCCGGCTCATGAAGAGGAGGATGAAGCGTTTCCTACCGCGCCAGTGGAATCACCATCGTCGGAGCCTGTACCGCCAGACGATGAGACGGAAGAAGACGAAGCGTTGCCTTCGTCCTCACCAGTGTCGACCAAGTTAACTGCGAAGGACGGACCTGGGGCCTTGAAGGAAGAGGACGTGGTGCTACCGAAGGTGGAATTGGAAGTCCAGAAAGAAGAAGCCGTGCCAGTGAAAGAGGAAGACAACGTGGACGTCAAAGAGGAACAAACAAATGCGGAAGAGACGACCGAGGACGTGAAGGTGAAGGAAGAGCACGGAAAAGTGAAACGAGAGCCAGTGATGGCGATCTCATCGGAGTCAATGGCCCCTCCAATGTCACCTCCTCCCCCACCCCCGATGTCTCCAACTCCTCCGCCTCCGCCGACGTCACCTCCCCCTCCGCCACCAGATTCACCAGTGTTATCACCGCGAATTGACTCGGACGAGCCATCGACTCCGAGCTCGCCTCCACCGCCAGCGATGCGTGGCCCCATCGACTATGGGCGCTACCAGCAGTATCGACTCCTGGCGCAGCAGTTGAACAGTTGCCTCGAGCGCCTGAATGAGGTATGGTACCACGGATACTCAGCGCACACCTGTCATGATCGAAACTAACCTCTTTGTGCATTTTTGAATGCAGCTTCGACTTGAACAGAACCGGTATAGTTTCGCACTCCGGGTCGTGAGTGACAGCGGGAAGCCCAACATCCAGCAGCTTCGCCAGTCGCTCGAAGTGTCATTCCTCGACACAGCCCACATTGTGTTCACAACGCTGAGTAGCGCTGGTGTCACGGCGCTGAATGATTGCACCAAGTTCGATATCCTGGTCGTCGATGAAGCTGCTCAGGCAGTCGAGTTGTCGAGCATCATCCCCATGAAGTACGTGGCCTTATTATTGCGGTTCTGGGTGATATGTGTCGTCTAATGCGGGTGTTTTTGGTGCTTGTAGGTTTGGAAGTCGGCAGTGCGTTCTTGTTGGTGACCCGCAGCAACTGTCTGCGACGGTTTTTTCGCGTACAAGTGGGGTGTCACTGTACGAACGCAGTTTGTTCGAGCGTTTGGAATCCACAGGCCATCCTGTACACATGCTGCGGACGCAATATCGAAGCCACCCGCTCATTTCATCGTTTCCTCGACACTATTTCTACGACGGCAAGCTCCAGGACGGTGAAAACGTGCAGACTGCAGCGTACGATCGCCCGTATCATCACCTCGGCGTGGGAGCCTTCTTGCCGCTCGTGTTCTGGAACCTGCTCAGCAGTCGAGAGTCGACGCGGTCGGTGTCGCGCCTGAATATTGGCGAAGCCGAGATGGCCGTGAACCTCTACCTCACGCTCAAGAATTCCTGTCCGCCAGATGCTGTCGCTGGCAAGGTCGGTATCATTACGCCTTACAGTCAGCAAATGGAGGAGCTCAAGAATCGATTCCGACATGCACTGGGTGCCGATCGATTTGAATCGGAAGTCGAGATCAACACCGTGGATGGTTTCCAGGGCAGAGAGAAGGACGTCATCATCTGTGAGTGGCTCACGAATCCGTGTTGTCTGGTAGAAGAAGTGACTGATTCTCACTTGTTCTGTGAACAGTGTCGACTGTGCGAGCGGATCCGCGTGCCGGTGTTGGATTCTTGAACGACATTCGACGAATGAACGTGGCGTTAACGCGTGCCAAGTTCGCGTGCTACGTGATTGGCAGCGAGAAGACTCTGCGGTCGTCAAAGCCTTGGTCGGCACTTATGGATCACGCGTACAAGACCAACAGTATCGTGCATGTTCAAGATCCGAGCTGCAACTTGCTCACGCTTCGTCCAATGGTAATGCCTCCAGCTGGACACAGTCACGCTGGAGGAGGAGGACGCGGTGGTGGACGAGGAGGGGGTCGTGGAGGAGGTCGTGCAGGACGCGGGAATCGACGAGATGACAGACAAGGATACTCGCACCATCCACCGTCTCCAATCCAAGTCCTGCCGCCTCAACCGTTCCCACAAGGTGCCTTTCCGAACGCGCAGATGGGTGCAATGCCCGGTCCTCCGCCTCGAAGGCCTTCTCCTACAGGTACGGACTGCAACTGTATTTCTCCAAGGTGCGGTGCGCATTGTTTATCTCTGTTTGTGTTGCTTCAGCTGGACCAGGATATCCGCACGATCCCCGAGGACCGTCACCGACAAACGGAGGAGGACGAGGGGGCCGAGGAAGAGGTGTTCGCGACCCAAGCAGAGATCCACGCCTGTCTGGACGGGGAGGTCGAGGTGCGTCTCCACCGAGCAGTGGCCGAGGAGGAGGGTCTGGAGCGTATCCAGGACCCCCTCCAGTGCAAAACGGTAGCGGATACGCTCCGCCGGCGTTCAACCAGCCGCCACCGCATTTTCCAGTAGCCCCGAACGGCGGCTTTCATCCGGCTCCCGCTCCAGGATTACTTCCGCCTCCCGGGATGGCCCACGGGCCGCCGCACTATCAACAAGGACCCCCGCCACAGCCGCACCATCAGCGGTATCCGCCGCCAGGACCTGCCGCTCCGCGAGGTCCTCCGGCACCTGCACATTTCCAGCGTCACCCTCCACCACAGCAACCGCAGCAGTACATGGGACCGCCCCCTCCAGCCGCGTTTGCACCACCACAGGCCAACGGACTGCCGCCACAGCAGTTTGCTCCACAAGGAATGGGACCGCCCGCTCCGTTCCAAGGAGGGCGAGGTGGGCGAACTCGTGATCCGCGACTGCTTCGACAACAAGGCGGTGGACGAGGATGAAGATTTCCGCTATTTTTACCGGACAGACCCAAGCCGTAGTAGTGTCGTACCCGCTCAAGATCCAGCTTTTTGGAGTCTCTGCGGTATCAGAACCTATGCCAACTCGAGTGAGGTAAGTGGTGCACTGCGCAGTCGCAGGCACAGCACCTTCGCGTCGAAGCGAACTACCCAGTCGGCCGTACTCACCTGGTCGTTTCCAGGCACTGTATGTGAATAGAGCGACGAGGAACATTGAGCGTCCGCGCCTCTGCAGCGCTGTCACCAACCATGCAGAAACTCGTGTTCCCCATGCGGGAGACCATGCCGTATTTTGTTTGTTCCCTGCGACAGGTCGACGAGTGGAAGCGATTCCGTGCGCGCAGCCCGCAGGTGTTCACCAAGGCCGAGTACGACATCAACGCCAAGTACATCAAGAGTCCGTTTGCGCAGTCGCTCAAGATCGAGGACCTGCTGCGGTTCCTAGAGGACACGGCGATCGACATGGAGTTTATGGTCCAGTTGCCGTCGATCGAAAAGTGTTTGGAGCAGTGGTGGAAGATGTACGCCAAGCACCAGACTCTTCTGGAGCCAGAGCAGTTCCGACAAGTGTACTACGATCTAGCGAACGTACTCGTGCAAGCCAAGACGGAGACCATCCACAAGAACTCGGTGTCGATGATCATGCGCTCGACGTGGACCAAGTGGAGTCTGAAAGAAGCTCCTTTGTCGCTTCCAGAGTTCTCGCGCTTGCTGTTCACGCTCGCGCACTTAATGACTGAGAGCAGTCGCTTGGACGACTACGTGACGTTCTTCCAGGAAACGCTCGCCAAGATCACGCGTGTGTACCAAACCAAGGCCAAGCGGATGGAGCAGCGCAAGCGCAAGCCGCGCATGCACCGCAAGTCGAGTCTGGTGGAGATCATGGGGTCAAGTGGCGTGATTCGGATGTCGATGAGTGGTGCGCGCACGATGTCCATGATGTCGAACCAACACAGCGGCGAGTTTGATCCTGGGACGGCCTCTTCAGGCTACGGAGCAGCAGAACATGGCGGTGCGAACGTCAGCAGTGGCAGCGTGGATAACGGCACTGTGAACGTGACACTCCAGCGCGTGGTGAACAGACAGTCGTCGGGGGTCAGTGCCCATGAGCTGTTTGGTGATGGCACTGCTGACCGGTTTGTTGAAGTGCTGGATCGTCGAGGTGTGTACACGGGCTCAGGAATGGCACAGCACGTCGTGGTGGATCCGCTTCTTCTCGAGAAGCGCTTTCAAGACAAGTGGAGACGCCCAGCCCACGCGGAGATGACGCAGTCGACGGACGACACGCTGCGAGAGCTCCACCCTGCGACGAACAAGTACGTGCCACCGCTGAGCATCGCTCGCCTGCACACGTCTCCTCTTCCTCCGGCGGGCCCAGGGCTTCGAGGACTCCTTCAGAACCGCCAATGCCAAAGCACACCCTCACTCAAGCTCAAGACGCTTGAGCATCCATCTGAGGGAGACAATGATGGGAAAGCGCAGGCACCACTGATGCATTTTGGGCGAGACGATCAAGTAGACGACGTGCTTCGACGCAGTCTGTCGATGGTGACCCTGAAGAAGCGCATCGAAAAGAACAAATCGGACGCGAAGAAGCCACATCAGAGGGAAGAGCGGCGAAGAAACGAAGAGGGCGACGATGCAAAACGAAAGACGATCGATTTGGCGATCTCTACGTGAAAAAAGGCACGATCTCTACCAAGCTGCTGCTACTTCGCTGATGGAAACACGCGCCGCAAGACGTGCTCGATCGCTGCTGCGCGACCTTGCTTCGTTGTGCGGAACTTGACGCGTACACCCGCGCCGTGGACTTGGCACTCGTTGAGAAGTGGTCGGTTCTGCAGCCCCGCACTGATTGAGGGAAGAGTCACGCTCACCTGCTCGGAGTCAAACAGCGGCAGCGGTCGCTTACCCATCAGTGAGTCAGGCAGCTGCGCAGATGACTCGCCCTTGCGACGCAGTTTCTCGATGACGTTGCTTGTGAGCATGGATAGCACGACGTCCATGCCGCCCACGTCAACGTCCACACAGGACGACTGCAGCATGAGCGCATTGAGCAGCTTGGTGAGCTGCGCCTTCTTCGCAGTCGCGTGCAGCTGCTTCTTGCGTGCCTTCTCTTCGTCAGTGGGGGCCTTGGAGTTCTTTTTGGTGGACGCCCTGGTCGCCTTCTTCTCTTTCTCGGCCTGCTGAACGAAGCTCTTCCAGTTGTGGAGAACATCCTGGATGATCGTGACGTGCGTCGCCGACTCAACGTGAATAGGAAGACCGACTGGAGGGTCGTACCCCGTGAGAGAGTCTCGTCGTGGGGCCGTCCGAAGCGCAGCCTGCAATGCCATGTCGTTGTACTCAACGCGGATCGTTCCCACACAGAGCTTGGCTTTGACGTCCCAGCTCAGCTCTTCGACAGGAGAAGCAAGCAGAGACGTTGGAACGCGAGGAGCGGCATCCTTGAAGTTGTACTTGAGACCAAGGTACAGGAACCCATCGCTCGGCTCGCGAATGTAATCCGTGGAAATCGCGTTGCCCGTCGGGGTCGTTGACGTCGAGGCCGTATCGACCAGTCCCAACTTGACCAGCCCCACGCGAAGCTCGACAAGCAGACTCACCGAAGGTGATCTACAGAGCAGAGCACATCCAGTGCACCCGTCGACGTGGAGCTCAATGAACGTGTCGGGAGACCGTGGAGGAATAGAAGGCACCGAGACGGCGAAGACGCCAACAGTCTCTTCCGGCTTCGCGATGCGATGATGGAAGCGAATCGAAACAGGGCCGATATGCCAGTTGACGAGGGGCACGAAGCGAGCAGTCGGGGCCAGCAGCGATGGCGGTAGCAGCGTCTCAACGAATCCTTTCTGCGCGCTGAATGATGTCGGTGATGAAGGCCCTCGCATCGAAAACGCCTTGGTCGGACTGCTGTTTGCGCTGCTGCTTTGCTTGTGCCGTGCGATTGGCGCGGACGCCGAGTGCGTGAGAGGTGCGTGTGGATGGGTTCCGTGATGAGTTGGCGAAGGCGGTGAGAACGAGTGCTGCTTCGTGGGGCTGCCAGCGGGCGAGGACTCGGCGCGGCTTCGCGTGAAGTGGTGGTGGTGATTCGCGATGAACTCGAGACGAGGCACAGCAGTCGATGCCTCCGATGGCATCGTTTGGACAGCGTCCGTCGATTCTTGATGGCTATGCTTGGGCAACACATGAGCGCCGCTGCCTCGCCGAACAGCAGACGGCGCCTCTGATGCGTCAGCCTCGCTGTTCTCTGGCAATTGCAACAGTATAGTCCGTCGAACAGACCCCTCCGTCGAAAGCTCTGGCACAGGCTGAATAGGGACTGCACTCTGCTGAGAAGAAACGTGCTCCGAGCGAAGCAGCTTCGTCGCTTCTTTGCGCATGTCAGCTTGCTCTTTCACAGTGAGCTGCAGCACAAGATCCGACAGCTTCCACTGCTCCGCGAGCGACAGCGGCGTTCTCAAAGATAATGGGATCTCTGCCTGCAGTCTCCTCTTCGCATCGGTTGCGCGCGGACTCGTAGGCACCAGCACACGCCCAAACAGCGCGATTTTTAGCGCCTCGTCGTCGAGACTTCGAGTGTAGAGATCAATGTACCGCTCCCGTGTCGCCTCGGGGTCCTCGTCGGAGTTGCTGACCAGGAAGTTCGATTGTCCGTGGCTGGCAGCTTTTCCTCGCAGGTCCACAAGCACGCAGTGGGCCGCATATCGCCACATTCCTCTCAGCCACGCTCGGTTCAAGCGCCGTGGGCTGCTGTCAACCGATAGAGAAGATACGGTGCTGGCCGAGACGACGGGCAGCAACGCGACGGACGACAGTGTGGCTTGGGGCGGTGGAATTAGTTCGCGATCTACCCACGACGGCAGCCACGCGCGTCGCTTGGTCCGCTTGGAAAAGTCGGCCACGCGAGCGAGCTCTTCTTTCAGCACACTGAACTGCTTCAAGTCGCCGTTGACTTTGATCTCTTCTGTCACGACGTCGACGGCGCCGAGACCCCACGAGCTCAACGCCTTGCTCTCGCCACGCACGAAGTCGATCTTAAGCCACAACGCCGAGATCAACGCGAGGTCACGGTCGGCGTTGGGCGCAAACGGCTCCCTACACCTCTGTCGCAGGACATCATGGCGTTCCTTCGCCGTCAAATGTGGGAGAGTAGGTGGCACAACGGAAGCGGACGATGGAGACGCCACTGGAGGTGACGGCTGGATGAAGCTCGTGGCCTTGAGATCGCAGTAGACCGCTGTGTTGGCCACATACAGACGCTTGCACGCCGTGTTTTCGTCTGAGGAGCTCGGGTATTTGACGCCAGGCTGCTCGCGGCGCTTCAAGATTTGATCGTCAATGTCTCGTGTCGAGAATTCCAATGTCTGGGAGGAAACGAGAGAACGAAGCCAAGTTAAAGATGGATCCACGTGTGGCACAGACGATTAAGCCCACTCACTGGGACGTGGAGGCCGTAAGCGATCGTTTGCCCTTCATTCTCGCTCTGAAACACCATTTAAAACACAATTGTCAGTCGTCGAAAGGCACTTCAGACGTCCTAACGCTCACCTCAAAGCGGACGTGGAGCCGATCGAGTTTGAGCGTCGTCAGCGCGATCGTGCCCAGTACTTTGTTGGAGATCCACCGCACCAACTCGCGCACGGTGGACGTCGAGGCCTTTGGGTCTTTCGACTTAATGCCGCTAATGGGGATGTAGGTGGAGATGCTGTGGAAGATCGCCACCAGGAGCTCCTTGGCGTAACGCCACGCGAGCTCATTGTTCCAGTCCACGGGCTTGTGGCCGACCACGAGACACACGTTCTCGACTGAGATCGTCAGTGGCTGACCAAGCACGAAACCCACAAAGCCCTCGACCTTGACGTCGCCTACGTAGCCGGCTTTGAGCTCAAAGGGCAAGTGCAGGGCATTCAGGGTCTCGGTCTTGAGACACACGTCGCGCAAACGGAAATGGCTTGGGTCTAGCAGGGAGAGAATGCATAAACTGCATCAGTGTGATGAACAAGAGGTGCTGAAGAAGACGGCCACCGCACCAAAGAGGTCTCCGAGATGGAACTCGACGTTGTCGTCGGTCACGTCCACGAAGAACTCGCCCAGGCGCTGCAGCAGCGTGGCGGTCAGCATGACGCACGCGCACTCGATACAATTCTGGGCCTAGTGGCTTCAGGTCGCCAGTGCTTGATTGTGCATGGCCAACGGCCAGCAATCGTAGCCGTTTCTGGGATATTTTCATCCACACGCACAGCCGTTGCCTTTCTATTTGGTCCGCGTTTTGATGCCCTTCTGTCTGCGACTCTTCAAGATCGCAGAAATGATCAATTCAAATATGAATCGTGAAGTGGCAGACATATCGGATAGTAGAGGGAAACCTCTCTAGACGGCATACTCGAGTTGGCGATCTGGCCCGGGCGTCGGCGCGGACACGTTGCGAAGAAGCACGAGGGAATCGGACGACAATCCACGGCGGCCACGATGATCAAGTTCGTGCTGATGGTGAACAAGCAGGGCCAGACGCGACTGGCCCAGTACTACGACTTCCTGTCCATCCAAGAGCGCGTGGCGCTGGAGGCTGAGATCATCCGCAAGTGTCTCGGCCGCAATGAGAACCAGGTGCGCGATGATGACACAAATGGAGCTCTTGGGTGTGGAGGGGTATGCGTGTGGAAGAGCGGAAGGCT
>JAADXN010000202.1:0-35457 GCA_023337875.1 Pythium apleroticum | reverse complement strand
TTCTCCATGGTAGAAGCAAGCCAACTCACTTAGGGTTTCGCGACCCTATGCTAGAGCTAGAGGAAGACCGTACTTACACAGGATCATTTCTATAGTAGGTTCATTTCTACTTGGAGCCGGTTTTAGTGTAGAACGGAAGGAGCTTCGTGCGTCACCACTGACCTCAAAGCGCATGGTCGCGCTCAGTGCATAGCCATTGCCGTAATGTCGAGTATGTCGACGCCCTGCAGGCGCGGGTCGTTGAGCCGCACCAGCTCTGGATGCAGATTCACCGTCAAGCCGTTGGCTTTGCCGCCGCTGCGCTCGACTTTGAACAGCGCGACGCGGAAGTTGGGCGGACACTGTTTGCGGCGCCAGGGCGTGAGCACGATGAGCAAGATCCAGTCGTTGATGGCGAGCATGGCGCTGCCTCCGACCACGACGTAGCCCATGCGCAGCAGCTCAAACGGCAGGACAGCCGTGCGGTGGGCACGCCCCGAGTCTTCGTCGACGGTGTACACGTCCGACAGACCGAGTCCTCCGAGATGCGACGCCCGTAGAGCCACCGTCTT
Source organism: Pythium apleroticum (assembly GCA_023337875.1). Classification (NCBI taxonomy): domain Eukaryota; phylum Oomycota; class Peronosporomycetes; order Pythiales; family Pythiaceae; genus Pythium; species Pythium apleroticum. Next base: position 34,906 of record JAADXN010000202.1, on the reverse strand, counting down.
CTCCACTCGGCAGCCCGCAGTCGCCGTGGACTTCTTCCGGATCGTCACGTTTCGATCCGCGAAAACCACGAGCGGCAGCCAGAGGCTCAGTAGCACAGCCAGTTTTAGATAAGTGAGCCAGGCAATCCCGCCGTTGATTCGTAGCGCCACGGAGGTGGACACGAACGACCACAGTGAGAGGCTCTTGAGCTCGGCTGACGAGACGAGGCTGCCCAGTGGCGCTGCAAACGTGAACACTCGGACGAGATGCAGCACGCAGAAGAACGTGAGCGTGGGGGCGAAGAGGACGTCGGACACGCGCCGCCGAAGCAGCTTCGCGACGACGTTCACGATGCTGAAGTGGAAGATCACGAGCTCTGCGATGGCCGGGTACATGACGAACCAGGCCTCAGACACGGCGCGCTGCTCGCCCGTGAACTCACAGCCAGCAGTCCAAAACACTGCGAGCGTCGTCTTGAGCCGTGGTAGAAGCACCAGAGGCAGGAAGTGGAAGCCACGCATGCACGCGACCGAGCCGAGTCCGACACTGCGCCAGGTCTCAACGTACCCGTGCTGATAGCCACGGTGGTGCGCCACCATGGTGATGGCCCACCGCAAGAGCACCCAGCTGATGGACAAGTCGGCGAGCAGCGTCTCCAGTGGGTACGAGGTGCGCAGGAGATGGGTCTGCGACGACTCTATGCGGTTAAGCCCGAAGAGATCGCCATTCGAGACAACAATCGAGTGGAACCACAGCAGCGTATCACTGGAGCTAGCGATTTCGCCCCACGATCGGTCCACCGGCCAGCTCGTGGTAGTAGCGGGCGGCAATTCCTTGTTGGTTTCTGTATCGAAAATGCGGCTCAACACGCCGTACGTGTCGTTCTGGCCGACTGGCACTGTGCTGATCACTTCGGAATGCCAGCGAGAACCGTCGCTGGCCTCCAGCCATCCATTCTTCCACACGCCTGTGATGTTTCGGGTCGAGACAGAGCCGCGGATGAGCTCGAGCGTCCTGCTCTTGTGGACGCTGCGCGACACGCCTCGAAGAATCATCGACGACGTCGTCGTGGGGTCTTCGTACCGCCCGAGAAGCCGAAACACACAGGAAGAACCATCTCGTCCGGGGATGTGGTACCGCGATAGCGTCATGCCGTCGTCCAGAGGCTCGATGAGAATGGGCAACGAGTCCGTGATGCTTTTCGCAGCCGCAGAGTCTTCCCGGCCATCGACGACGCGCAGGTAGTCGCGAGTGACATCATAGCCCAGCGCCACGCAACTGTCAAGGATCGCATCCAATGTCCACGCGAGTAAGTTGCACGTGGTGGCAAACAGGCTAAGGTCGCTGGCCGCAAGAGCCGTTTCCACGCCTCGCCGCACGACGCGATACCCACTGATCATCGAAGGCGGCTCGTCGACTGTCACTGCTTGCCGCTTCAGCGCTTGCGTCAACTGAAGGGGCTCGTACTGGCGACCGCCATTCAGCGCGCAGACGATAGTTCGATCTGCGTAAGGCTCTGGGCGAACGGCTCCCGCTGAGATGTCGTGGAGTCCGTCGCTAATGGCTTGCCCTTGGACGAGAGCTTCATAGCGAGTCGACGAGTTCCAGAAGACACAGCTGAACCGCACTGCCAGCAAGAGGACGAGCACGCACCACACGACCCAGTGGTAGACCCACAGTGTCGCCTGCCACGAGGTCAGCGCACGTGGTGGAGATCGTGGGCGCACTTGCGCTGCGGAATTGAGCGTCGAATCCCCTGCACCCAACGCCACAACATCGGCATTGCAGCTTTGCAGCACACGCGTGGCGGAGAAGAGTGGCTCTGAAGCAGCCATCGTGGCACGAGCCGTGCGTGTCCAGTGACGACAACACGTGCTGAAATGGGGAATGGAACAGCGAGGCGATGCTACGCCGCCTGGTCCGAGAGGCTTTCCTTTCGACTGAGCTATTGATATCGCGACGCAGCACCCAAAGTAGGCTTCTTTTTAGCACTCACACCGCACCTTGGCGATCGAGGCAATCAGAATCGAACGTGTGAGGGAATTCGAGGCATTGATGTTGTGGGGCGACCTTCGCGTTTCGCACCAGATGCTGCAGACGCAACTACTGGAATCGGCGCTCCATTGGTTGTACCCAGCAGTCTGTTGTCCCCAGCGACCGATTTGTAGCTAGAGTCTTGGAGATGGAGGCCACAACCGCATGCACACGAAACGGACTCCCACTGACAACGGCCACCTCGATGTGTTCACCGAGCGCAACGGTCTCCTCGCAGGCCTCCGCGCTGCCCGCCGTTTCAAGTGGTCGGCTCTTGAGGTCGTCGGCAACAGTGCCCTCGTCTTGATGCAGCTTCGCCGTTATCGTGCCCCGAGGAACACTCGTCTTCTGGAACTCTACCACGAGGCGCGGCGTCTCGCGGACCAAGTCGATGTCCGCCGTTGGACACACCACGCGCGTGCGTACAACACGATGGTACCAGCTCTGAAGAGCTCCATCCGACGGCCACACCGGGGCATGCTGATCTTCATCAGCGCCTCATCAACGACCTCCGTCCGTGGTTGGCCTCTTTTGTGGGCCACCACGTTGAGTAACTCCAAGGTCTAGCTGCATTCTTAGTTTCTCTCCAGCTATGTATGTAGGGTACATTCATTGCGCTCAATAGACTCCATATTCATCATCATCATCACCTCGATGTGTTCACGCGATACACGCTTGTGATCGGGGGAACGAACGACACGTTCCATGCGAGTGTCTCGCGTTTGAGTCTGTATTGGTGATAAATGGCGCAACGGTGCGGCGGCAAATCGATTCACGGCTACAAACGTAGTAGTCATATTGACTTGATGGACCGCTAGGTGTGAGATCGAACTGTTTTTTTGCTTTGGAATTGAAGTCTATTGAGTTATTAATACGTCGTTTGTGCGAACATGAGATCGAACTGGGACTGGTTACCTTGGCGCCGTGCGATGTTCTTCATACGAGCGAGATGCCTAACCTTCCGGCATGGGCTTTGCTGCTTTTCTCTCTCAATAGCGTCATCGTGGAACTTGGCTCGAGATCAAGAACTCGTAGTATTTTTGGACACACATTCGGACTTCCCTCCGCTCCGTCGTACAACTTCCCGCCAAACTACCATGGTGACAATACATGCCGGTCAAACCTCGCAGCGTCATGGCCCCGTAGCCTCCCTCCGCGTTGCCCCCGATCCACGGGCGCTCACTGAGTCCAAGCTTCCTCTACCGCCGTTGCGTCCACGCCGTTCGCTCCTTTGCCTTCGCCTGGTGCAGTTGTACAACTTGGGAGTCTGGGCGCTTCTCTCTATGACGCTCTTCGCCCAGTCGTTCGGAGTGATCTGGAGTTCTGTCGAGACCAAGTACTACCTTTACTATGGCCAGAGCCCATCGCTGGGCAAGTACAGGATCCCCGGACTCAATGATGAACCGTACTCCGACCGCACGGTAGTCTGCGTGAGGCGTGGCTACTCGGTGCACCCAATCCAACTCTCCCAGTTACTCAAGCAGCCGAGCTTCGTTCGCAAAAGTGTCACCGTGAAGGGCATCAACGGGTATCGAGTCGTCTCGCGCGACAGTTTCGTTATGGACGCCGCCAGCTTCTCCTTTTATGTGCGCCAGTGCAACACGCTCTCTCTCGCTCTCGAGAATGTCTTCCGGGCTTGTAGTACACTGGGGTACAACGTCTCGGAAGATTTTCTCCGCGTTGTCGACGGCGTTGATAGTGACGACGTCTTGGAATTGCCATCGACTCTACCGGTGCTGATCATCCCTTACTGGGACAAAGGCGCGCTGTCGCGCTACATTCTGCCGGGGCGAGATGGCAGCGCCTGCATGTTTCGGGGCAACGGCAAGTTCGAGCGAGAAACCGACACGACAGCTACGATGTCTGCAGTCACGCGCTCGATACGTGAGTCGACAACGGAGAAGATGCTGGAGTACCCCGGCGGTGCGTGGCGAAACGGCTGGTACGAAGACCCCGTCGTTCGAATGCGCTGGTACTCGGACGTGATCAGCAGCGTGCCGAACGGAGAGTGGCGTGTCGATCTTCGGCAGTTCGATTTGCTCGACAACGCACGAGAGCTCGATTGCTCGCATCCTCCGTACGGATGCGGAGGTGGCGTCGCGGATTGGAACTGGGGGGAAGCCGTGCACATGTCGGTAGATCTGAAGTACCTCCACTCGATCACGATCTCGAACGGCTCGAGATATGGGCTCTTTTTGTTCGACGCGTTGCACGTGCAGACAATCACGAGCCGCTATAGCCTCAGCAAGTTCGTGTCGAATGGCTCCTTTGCGATCATACTAGCTCACTGGATGGCTGCCATGATCGCGCTGTGGCCTGTCGACACCATCGGCATCGCCGCGGTCGTGAATACCCGATCGTTCCAGTATCTGCCGTTGTTTTTGCTGCCTCGGCTCAAATCGACACTGGAAGGATTCTGGACGTCAGCGTGCTACTTCGATGGAGACCAGCACGCACTCGGAGATGCGTGGTTCGAGATTTACCCGGCCATCGGTGAGCTCGTGCTACTCTTCTTCAGTCTCCTCAACACGCTCGCGAAGATCTGCCAGCGTCGCGCGACAGACGCTCTCTTTGGGCCAACGCTGCTCTTCTTCAGCTTGCTTCATTATTTTCGCTTCGAAATCGCCGCATCAAATATTCTCGAGTTCGACAGTCGACTGACCGCTGTCATCACAGCTAAAGACATCGAATCCGCTACTTGGTTCGACTTTTTCACCACAGACTTGGCGTTTCGCACAAACGGCAAAGCAACTTCGCTGTACTCAGTGAAACTCGCCATGCTGGGCTTGAATGTGATCTCGCTAGTGCTGAGCTCGCGAACAACACGACCCACGAAGACGAATGATGAGCTGGGCGCTGAAGTGGCGCTCGCAATGATCTTCAGCGACAGCGGAGGTCTCGGCTCAACGTCGCCTTCTTATCTTCGAGTGGATGCTCTTCATTCGAACCCGACCACAAGTCGTGTCTGTCGTCCCTACGAGCTCGTGCGCGCTCAATACGTCGTTGTCGGCACAGGTTCTTCACGTTTGCTCATGACGTACGACCACTGGTTCCTGGTCTTGATCACGTCGCCGTTTCGACGCGTGAGATCGTTGTCATTTCGCATTGTGGTCTTCGACGTCAAACGGGTTTCCTCCAAGCAACGAGCAGGCGACTCTCCTGGCGAAGTATGGAGTATGAGCGAAACTCCACAAATCATCACCGTCGCCGATCCTCAGCTCGCGCAGCTCGTCATCTGGAAAGTATCCGCCACGGGAATACGGTAGATTAGATAGGCTCGGGAGACTCGCTCAACCAGTGAGTGCCGGGTTGCCGCGATCTTGAAACCCGGCTCACTGACGCCCGCAGTATTTTTGGCTCGTCAATCTCATCATCTCCTCAACTTCACATGCCCGACACTCGGACACATACTCGTCCACTCAGCGTCTGCCATGCGTGTCTTGTCAGGCGTGCGAGCGAACAATGGTCGTGTCCGACCCATGGTCTCCTCTGTTGATGGCGGGCTGCGAGGTGGACTTTGGACTCGGCTGAGATGCCTGTACAACTGCGCGATTTGGTCACTTTTCTTTGTGATGCTCTTCGCGGAAGTATTTGGTCTCATTTGGAACTCAGTCACGGCCGCGATCCACATCAGCGTCAACGAAGAGTCTCTGATGGTGAAATCCCCCATCGCAGGTACGAACGACGAGCCGTACACGGACCGAACGATTGCGTGCGTCAAGCGTGGATACACGATTCAGCCAGCGCAGCTCTCGCAACTTCTGCAGGATCCAAACTCTTCGCCGTCTTCCAACGCCACAGGAATCGACGGCTATCGCGTTATCCCGCGCCAAACACTGATCTTGGACGAGCCCGACTTCGAAGCGTACGTGCGACCATGCTCCACGCTCTCCCTCACGCTGGAGAATATCTTCTCCGCCTGCGGAATCCTCGGATACAACGTCACCCAAGACTATCTCCGCGTGGTCGAGGGGACTTCAAGCGATATTGTGCGAGCGATTCCGTCAGCGTTGCCCGTGGTGATCATTCCATTCTGGGATAACGGCGGTGCAGAAGCTCGGTACGTTGTCCCTGGACGCGACGGCAGCGCGTGCATCTTCCGAGCCCATGGAATGTTCGATGACTATCTGGAAACCACCAGCGCGTACATCGCAGCCGTGTCCCGATCGGTCCGTGAAGCGAAGACAATGGAGCTGCTACAATATCCGGGAGGCGTCTGGCGGAATGGCTGGTATGAAGATCCTGTCATGCGCATGCGCTGGTACTCGGACGTGATCAGATCGTTGCCAAATGGGAAGTTGGGCGCGGACCAGCGCCAGTTCGAGGTTCTCGACGGCCTACGAGAATACGACTGCACAACGCCACCTTACGGCTGTGGTGGAGGAGCGGCGAATTGGCGATGGAGTTCGACGTTGACCCAGGAGATTGCGTGGCAGGACATGGACTCGGTCACGATCTTGAATGGCTCGCGCTTCGGTTTGTTTTCCTTTAGAGCAACATTGATTACGACCACCAAGAGCCAATACAGCCTCGAGAAGCTCGTGTCGAGTGCCTCTTTCACGGTGCTGCTCGTGCGCTGGATGGCGATGATCGTCGCGCTCTGGCCGCTCGACACGATCGGCATCGGTGCGCTCTCCAACTTCAAGTCCTTTCACTTGCTGCCCCTCTACCTCTTGGCTCGACTTCAGGTGTCACTCGAAGGCTTCTGGACGTCCGGCTGCAGCTTCGAGGGCAACCAACGTGCGTTCGCCGACGCCTGGTTCGAGATCTACCCGGCCATCGGCGAGGTCGTGCTGCTCTTCTTCTGCCTGCTGAATATGCTCGCGAAGCTGCTGCGTCGCCGCGTGAGCGACGCACTGTTCGGCCCCACGCTGCTCTTCTTCGCTTTGCTGCACTGGTTTCGACACGAAATTGCGATGTCTGGATGGTTCGGGTTCGAGGCGCGCGTCTCCACTGCCGTCACGTCTCACGACCTCGAAGCTGCCAGCATCCTCGACTACTTCACAACCGATTTGGCGCTTCGCACGAACGGCAACGCCAAGTCCATCTACTACATGAAGCTAGCGGCGCTGCTGCTGAATCTGGTTCCGCTCTTCGTCTTCTCCCGCCGCGTCGACGGCCCTCAGCCCGGGCGGACCCACGCAGAGACCTGCCTAGCATTTGGCTTTGGTAGTAATGCGGGTCTGGGCTCCACCACCGCAGCGTACTGTCCGATCAGCTCCGATCCTTCGGGTGGGTTGGCTGTGCGTCCGTACGAACTGGTACGCGGTGGCTTCGTCGTAGTCGGCGACGCGTCGTCACGCGTCGTGACACCGCTCGACCACTGGCTCTGGCTGCTTGCGACAACGCCACTGAGACGCGCGACGCCACTGGCCATCCGCGTGCTGGTGTACGACTTCCTCAAATGTGAAGGCGCGGGAGATACGAGCGAAAGAGACGCAAAAACCATCAGTGCGGAGCCGCGCATGGCCGCGGTCACTGACGAACAGCTCAGAGACGTGAGTACGTGGAGGGTCTCAGCTCACGCACTGCGGTAGACGAAGAATCGGCACTGGAAGGAGGCTGCAAGGCGCACCACTGGAGTTGGCTGAGGACGCGTCATCAACGGGGCCTTGAACCGCCGATCGCGCGGTCCACGTTCGGTGTAAGAGAGCATGCAAGAGCCATGGGAAGACACACGCGAGAGACGCCGAACGACACTAAAAGCGATGGAGCTGGAAGGGAGCGGGGAGGACGCGGAGGCGGCACTTGGCGCGGGCTTCAAGCAGCGTAGAGTTCGTTGCATTTTGACGGGTCCTATCAAGACTCCTACCTGATTTTGGTACATGTCGTCTAATCAATACCGTGCTTTGGAATGTATAGCGATGGTTACACGGTATACTTTGATGGGTTACGCTGACAAGCGCAAGGTTCTTTTTATGTGCAATCGGACGCAGCTTGCCCGAGTCACTTTGTCGCCCAAGCGGAGAAGTTGCTGGCTCGTAGCCGCTCAAAGTGTACGTCTCCCGGTCGACAATACCTTGGCCACGGATCCACGCAGAGGGCTCGTGTAGCCTCGGGAGGCGGCGTTTTATAATCAGCGGCGGAGTCGAACGTCGCACGAAATACGAGAACTCGCGGCATGAGATACTGGTCGACATAAGCGGAGACAGGAGCCACAGCGAGAAGCCAACACCAGCTATTGATGGAGATGATGGCCACGGACGATGGTGACGGTGAGGCTCCGCTAAGTTCAGCTGAAGAAGAGGCCGAGTCGACGACGACAAACCCCGCACGAACGAGCTCATAGGGTACAACGACCGTCGTGTTGCCTTTCCCATTGTGTTGCGCGTAGATGGTCGAGAGGCCGAGTCCTCCGTTCAAGGCAAAGATTGTTGCGAGTGCCGTCTCGAGACTGTGCTCCTGGTGTGAGTCCGACTCGCCACCGACGGGAGTGACACCACTCGAGTATTTTTTCAGTGTCTGACCGCCCACACGACGCGAACCGACGACCAACGGGACGAGATTCAACGCCAGCACAGCGACTTTGATCGCAAACAGCGACGTGACGCGGCCGTTGATGCGGAATATCAAGTCGGTCGTGAAGAAGGAAACGAAAGACGCGTCTTCGACTTGTGCGGCAGTCACGACAGCAGACACGCGGCCCTCGAATCCAAACATGTTGGAGCGGCCAATGGGATCTCGAAGGTAGTGCATCAGCGCAAAGAACAGCAAAGTAGGCCCAAACAACGCGTCACTCATGCGCCTTCGGGTCAACTTGGCCACCGTGTTGAGAACACTGAAGTAGACCAGCACGAACTCGCCGATCGCAGGGTAAATCACCGACCACGACTCACTGAGGGCCATTTGGTCTCCTTCGAAGCGACAGCCCGCCGTCCAGAAGCCCTCGAATGTTGACTGAAGCCGCGGTAGTAGCAGCAGCGGCAGTATCTTAAAAGACAGTGCGTTCGCCAGCGCTCCCACACCAATAGTTTCGCGGGTCTTGGAGAGCGCGAGCATCGCCACGAGCCACTGGAAGCTCAGACCGGCGAGTGTGACGTTTGAGACGAACTTCTCGAGGCTGTAGATGCTCTTGACAACGTGCATTCCGTCTGCTTGGAAGATAAAGAAGCCCGCACGTTCACCATTCGAGATCGCGATGGAAGTCACGTGGTACGCCATGACACCGATCGCCAATTGCGGGCCCCAAAACGACGTCCGCAGCCCATGTTCACACGTTGAGTTTTCGTGCGCGCAGTTGTTTCCTCGCATCCAATCGCTGTCTGAATCCAGATCGAAATCGTACCATGAAAACTCGTACGGCTTGCCTGGGTCGCTGCTGATTACATCCGCGTACCATCTCGAGCCGTCCCGCGGGTCTTCGAGCCAACCATTCCGCCAGACGCCACTGGGAGATTTGAGCCACTGTGCAGTCGTGGTTTCTCGATAGAGACGTGGCGTCGCACTGAGCGTTGTCGACATGTCTCGGCCTCTCGAAGACACTTCGTTGAAGCTGATGCGGAACAAACACGCGCTGCCGTCGGTACTTGGTATTACGAGGCGCATTGACCGCGCATAATCCCAGTACGGCAGCAGTAAGACGGGCAACGTGTCCGGTAAGATCGTCACGCGGCCGTTGTCCGTGCCATCGATGATGCGCAGTGCGTCCCTCGTCACGTTCGCGTAGCCGAGCGTCGTACAAACGTCGAATATTCGGGAGACCTTCTCAGACAAAATGCTGCAGGCAGAGGCGTACGCGGTGACTTTCACGGGGTCGAAAGACAGGCTCTGCCTCGGAATCACTCGGTATCCGTCGATGCCATTCGTTGTGAAGTTTGCAGTCAAGACGGGACGGCTGCGTTGCTTGAGCAGTGCCTCAGAGAGCTGCTCGGGAGCGTACTGCCAGCCACGGCGCGTGCAGACGATGGAGCGGTCGCTAAACGGGTCGTCGTTCGTCCCGGGGATCGTGTACCTCCCCAGCGCCGGCTGCTGGCCAAACACAACATGGACCTTTGCCGTCACGGTCGGCCAGATCACTGCGAGAACCTGCATGAAGAGCAGCAGCACCAGCAGCAGCCACGTGCACCAGTTCCAGGCCATGCGAAGGCGCTTCCATGGACGCATTGGGTGTTCGTGCATTCTGCGAGCAGTGATGGCGACAGGCAAACGTTTTGTGACGTCCGCATAGGAAGAGAGGTTCGCCAACTATTTTGAGGAGGGAATAATAGCGGCAGCAGTAAGAGGAGATCCATATCGGCATGGCTCACACTGGACAAGGATAGCACCAGACTCGAATACTTCGAAGTACTTTGAAGTAGAACGATGAAGAGTCGCAAACATGGGATCACCTAGCGTGTTTTTCGAATCTGACCAAACACCCAAGAAAGGCGCCAGGTGCAGCCTACTACCGAGCGTATCTATCGAAGTGCTCGGGCTGAGATCTGCAGCGCGCCGACACCTTCAAAGCGCGCGTCGGTCACGCGGTACATGTGCGGGCGTTCGCTCACTTCCCACACACCGTCGCCTCGGTCCGTGAGTGTGAACGTGACCATTCGCAGGTGGCGAGCGGGCAGGCGACACAGTCTTAGTGGAGCGGAGACGACGAACCAGAACCAGTCGTGGGTCGACACAAGCGCGTCGTGGCCCAGCACGACGTACCCGGCGCGAACGATCTCGTACGGCACGATCGTCCCCATGATGACGCCTCCACGCGAGGCAGAGGGACGGCTCTTCGTTAACGGACGCTGAAGCGGCTTGGTGATCGCAGCCGACGACGCGTCAAGTGGCGAGATGGCATCCATTCGCACGACTGGCGAACTCGTCGGAGTCGAAGCTTGTGTTGGGAACACGTAGACTGGAGAGCGGCCGAGTCCGCCGCTGTACGTGACTCGTAATGCCAGCGCCTTCTCCGCGGCACTCAGCGCGACGCCTCGACGCACGTGTGCATTGCGATGGCCAGTTCGTTCAGAGAAGAAGAGCAGCGGTACGACTACTGAGACCCCTAGCAGAACAAGCTTCATCACAAACAGCGACGTGATGTTCCCGTTGAGTCGGAACAGCAAGTCGGTAGAGAAGAAGTCGGCGAGTTTGACGGCTTGGTACTCGGACGATGTGACCAGCGTCGCCACGCGGCTCGTCATCTCCAACGCACCCGAGTCCGCAATCTCCCGACGCAGACGATGCAAAAGCACGAGTCCGATCAGCACGGGACCGAAAAACGCGTCGCTGACGCGTCGCCGCAGCAGTTTGGACACGAGATTGAAGAGGCTGAACCACAGCAGCGTGAACTCGACGATCGTAGGATACATCACGAAACCCGCTTCACCCAGCGTCATCTGCTCGCCTTCGAAGCGGCAGCCGACGGTCCCGAACACCGCCAAGATCGACTTGAGCCGCGGCAGCAGCATGACCGGAAGCAAGTGGAAGGACCTGGCGCACGCCAACGCGCCAACGCCGATGGGTTTTTGGATCCTGTGCATCGCGAGCAGCGCAGCGAGCCACCGAAACATCAGCAGCGCCATGGAGACGTTTGCGATGACCATCTCGAACCGATAGATGCTGACAGATCGCTTGGTGGTGGTCGCTTCAAAAAGAAAGAGGCCGTCGCGCTTGGGGTTGAGCACTGTGATAGAGGTAATCGCGAGCATCTGCTCCATGGCGTACAGGTCCTTGCTCCACTTCTGCGTGGCTGGGAAGGTCGTGCAGACCCCAGTTGTGCAGTCCAGTTCTGCTTTCGCAAGCGTATCGAACTCCCGTCGCATGATGCCGAGAGTGGACTGCGGGTCGTCACTGATCAGGTCCGAGTAGAAACGATTCGTCGGCTTCGATGGGTCCTCGTACCAGCCATGGTGCCATGTTCCACCTGGCATGTCAAGCCACTCGACCGTTTTCACCGTACGCACTGCGCGGCTAATGCCCTGCAGGCGGAAAGACTCGATCGCCGCGTCGTTGTACTTGCCGCTCAGTCGAAACACGCACGCGCTGCCGTCCGCACTCGGAATCACATAGCGAGCAGCGAGTGCGTTGTCCCAGTAAGGAAGAATGAGCACAGGCAGCGTCGTCGGCAGCGGCACGAGGGTGTCGTTGTCCGTCACGACGCGCAGATACTCGGAACCCGAGACGTCGTATCCCAGTGCCGTGCACGCAGCCAGAATGCCGTCCAGTGTCGTCGCGATCTGGTCGCATCTATTGGCGTATTCCGTTCGAACTTGAGGCTTCAGGGTGAGACCTTCATGTGAGATGACGCGATAGCCGTCGACGGAGCGCGACGCGTCCACGTACGACGATCGTGGAGCCGCTGCGAGCACGGTGCTGAGCTGCGCTGGCTGATACAGTCGCCCCTTCAACGCGCACACGATCGCACGGTCCGTCAGCGGCTCGTCATTCTTCCCACCGACTGTGGAGACCCCCAGCAGCGGAGACTGGCCGTAGATCGCAGACTGTTTGGTTTGGAGGTTCTGCATCAAGTGGCCGATCGGCTGCAGGATCAGCAGACCAACGACCAGCAGCCACAGAGACCAGTGGTACGCGAGCGCCACGCGCGTGTGCCATAGCGGAGCTGGCTCGCTTCTGCTCGCTGCATCGCGGGCTTGCGACGCTTGCGCCTTCGATGGTGACGCAATGGAGAGGATTCGCTGGTGCATCTCGACGTCGATGCGTTTCCAGCACGGCAATCGTCGGTGTTTGCTCCGAGTCAAGCGTCGCCCGTTGAACTGGAGCGTCTTTTCGAGGTTCAGCCCAGTCTCACGTAACGGCAAGAGCTGCGACCTGCCACGGTCTCACATTTTGGAACCGCGGTTCGCCAACACGGCACGGCATCGGGTGAAGATCCTTCATACTCAACGTGGGCGACTGGCTGCCAGGTGTAGTCGCTCGTAAACACGCTTCGAAGACCGCAACACGGAAGACGAGCAGCGTTCGCCACCACGTTCCAAAGTGACGAGGCGTGAGGAAGACGAACCACAGCCAGTGGTCGATCGTCATGACCAGGAAGGAGCTAGAGTCCGTTGTGAGCTGGGGGCCAATCGTCTGTGGCTCTTGTCGTAGCTGCGACCGTGAGGAGAGGTCCTCGTAGTTCACCACAACGTAGCCTCCACGTACCAGCTCGTACGGAAGCACGGGCGTCGGCTCGGCTGCCTTGTGGTCGGAGTGGCTGGATTCGTAGATCGACGACAACCCCAGGCCGCCGTTCCAGCCAAAGCGCATCGCCAGCGCCACTTCGACACCACGCATCGGCGTTTCGGTCGGCCTTCGCTTAGCGACGTCACGCGAGCCGACAATTAAGGGCGCGAGGTTCAGGACAAGCACCACGACTTTGGTCAGAAACAGCGACGTGACCTCGCCATTGACGCGCCACGCAAAGTCGCTGGTAATGAACGAAAAGGCTGACGCGGTGTCCGCCTCAGTGGCCGAGACGGCAGTCGAGATGCGTCCGTCGTAGTCGAGCCACTTGGACTTTGCGAGTTCAAAGCGACAGTAGTGGAGCAGCCCGAAACACAACAACGTCGGTCCAAACAACGCGTCGCTCACACGGCGACGTAGCAGCTTCGCCAGTGTATTCAGCACGCTGAAGTAGATGAGCACGACCTCGCCGATAGCCGGATACATGATGAACCAGGCCTCGCTCATGGCCTTTTGGTCTCCTTCAAACTGACAGCCTGCCGTCCAAAATCCCTCAAGTGACGTCTTCAGACGAGGAAGGAGCAGCAGCGGCAGTAGGCAGAACGACCGCGAGTTGGCCAGCGCACCGACGCCGATGGTCTCGCGGGTCTTCGACAACGCAAACATCGCCACGAGCCACCGCATGAGTAGCGTCGCGAGCGTCACATTGGAAATGAGCTGGTCCAAGTGGTAACTTGCCGTGACGGTCAGCACGTCCATGGCTTCGTGGGAAAAGAGACCGAAGCGCGAGCCGTTCGAGACAAACACCGTGCGGGCCCAGTCCGTTCCGACGCGAAACTGCACCTGCTCGCCCCACGACACGTCCGCTGACGTGACAGAACACGCTTGCACAGTGCAGTCGACGCGGCGTGTGCTGCCAGTGCTGACGTTGAGCAAGTCGAACCTTTCCAAGGGCAACTCGGCCTGGTCGCTGGCAACAGAACTGCTGACGTGGACGAACCACGACGTTCCCGTTTTTAAATCCACGTACCAGCCGTTGCGCCACTCGCCGCCTGGGATCCATTGCTGCGTCTTGGCTTCCCGGACAGCACGGGGTGTCGCTGCCAAGTGCGAGTATGTTGCCTGGGAGTTTTCGAGCTGCCCGAAGGATCCAAAGACACACGCGCAGCCGTCTTGACCCGGGACGACGTAGCGACCAGCAGGACCGCGGTCCCAGAACGGCGCGAACACGACAGGCAGGGCCTGGTCAAGTGTCACGAGTGTGTCCGCCTCTAGCCCCCGTGCGATGCGAAGCACGTCTCGTGTGACATTGTAGCCCAGCGCATCGCAGGCGTCGAAAATCGCATCCAGCGACATGGCTAGCGCTTCGCATTTGTGCTCGTAGTCAGCCAGCGTTGCAGGTTCCACGTTGGCAAGGCTGTTGAAATCTCGCAGTACCGTGCGGATGCCGTCGATGCCCTTCGTTGGAGTTGACGTGGACTGTCGCAGTGCTTCGGAAAGCTGCATCGGCCGTAGCGCGTGGTCAGAAAGCATGCAGACAATCGCGCGGTCAGCGTAGAGTTCGTCGTTGGTGCCGGCGAGCGCGTACATGCCCTCAGTCGTGGGGCGGCCGAAGAAGACGAGTTGTCTGTACGTCACCGAGCTCCACACGATCGCCAACACTTGCGCGAAGAGCAGCAGCGTGAGCAGCGCCCACACACTGCCGTTGTAGGCACATAAAAGGTAGAGCCGCCACGGAGATCTTCGTTCTCGATGAGCAAAGCCAGCGCCCACGACTGCAGCGCCATGCTGAGGTTGCGGCAGCACGGCCACGGACTTGCCATGCATCGCAGCCACTCGCCTGGGCTAGTTTGGTTTGTGATCGTGAAGAGACCTGAAGCTCGAGACTATGTGAGCAACAGAAAGACGAGCGGAGGGTAGGCCAGACATCTACTTTTAGTCTCAACGTCGCTGCTGCTAAACTTATCGGAGGCCACACGACTTGATATCCCACGCACGAATGCCCACGAACCGATCGTCTGTGACGCGGTGCATCGTCGGTCGGTCGCCCTTCAGCTTACAGACCGCTTTCTGCTCCTTGTCCGAATCCTCGCGATCCAGCGTCCACGCCATCACGAGCATGTGGTCCATGGGCACGCCGCAGAGCCGAAAGGGAGCCGAGAACAGGAACCAGCACCAGTCGTGGATGGACAGCAGCACGTCGTGGCCGAGCACGAGGAACCCGGCGCGCACGACTTCGTAGGGCACGACAGTGAGTTGGAGCGGCTTCGGATTGGTCGACCGTCGCTTGGATCGCGTTGTTGGTTGCTGGTCAAACGGCTCAACAGCGTCGACCGTTGGTGGCTGTGGTCGTGTAGCCGACAGCTTCTGTGGAAAGTAGATGGGCGACAGTCCGACGCCGCCATTCAGCGCAACACGCAGAGCCATGGCTCTCTCGACTGTGGCCACTCGCTGGCTGCTTGTAGCGACGCTGGTGCTGGTAAAGCCGACTGCCAGCACCACGAGCTGGATCCCCAGCAGTGCCATCTTGAATGCAAACAGCGAGGTGATGTTGCCGTTGATACGATACGCCAAGTCGGTCGTGAAGAAGTCGGAGAGGTGGGCGGCTTCAAAGGCTGCCGCGGAGACCACAGTGGTGACTCGACCGGGGATTCCAAACCACCCGGACTGCGCGATTTCAAACCGCATGTAGTAAACCACGCACAGCGACAGCAGCGTCGGTCCGAACAACGCGTCACTCACGCGGCGACGCGCGATCTTGGCCACCAGACTGAGCAGACTGAACAGCAGCAACACGAATTCGGATATCGATGGATACACCACGAAGAAAGCCTCGCTGAGGCTCTTTTGGTCGCCTTCGAAGTAGCAACCAGCCATGAACACAGCCGCCAGAATGGTCTTGAGGCGTGGGAGCAGGATGATGGGAAGCAACTGGAACGACCGCGCACACGCCAGTACACCAACGCCCACGGTCTCACCTGTCGAGTGCAACGCGATCAAAGCCACAAGCCAGCGAAAGAGCAGGTAGGCCATGGAGAGGTTGCTAATGAACGTCTCAAGGCGGTAGATGCTGGCCACGTAGCGTGTGTACGCGCTCGAGTAAATGAACAGGCCTAGTCGCCTCCCGTCGCTGACGGTCACAGACTGGTACCAGTGGGACTGGTCCACGACGTAGAGGTCTGTGCCCCACCACTCCTTCACAGGTCCTTCCGAGCAAACGCCGGAGTCAGAGCAGTCGGCCTCGTTGCCACTGGTCGTATCGAAGTGGCGATTGAAGATGCCCAGCGCACTGTCGCCACCGGTGGAGATCACGTCCGAGTACCAGCGCGAGCCCACAGGGGAGCCGTGCTCGTACCAGCCATGGCGCCACGTCCCACCGTGTAGATTTAGCCACTGCGTTGTCTTGGTCTCACGGACAGAACGGTTGACGCCGCGCAGTACAGATACCGTCGACGATGGGTTGGCATACTTTCCTTCCAGTCGAAACACACACGCACGCCCGTCTTCGCTGGGGATGACGTATCGAGCGAAGAGCGCGTTGTCCCAGTATGGCAGAATGAGCACAGGCAGCGCGAATGGCATCAAGACGAGTCTCGCGTCGTCGTCTTGGCCTTGTTTCCGGTCGACGACGACACGGAGATGCTTGGCTGGGACATCGTAACCCAGCGTCGAGCAGATCTTGCGAAGGTTGTCCAGCGTCGCGGCGATCTGGTTGCAGGTGTTGACGTAGAACGCGTACACGTGGGGCGGTAGCGCGAGCCCTTGGCGATCAAGCACTCGGTATCCATTGAGAGACAACGTCGACGCGCTCACGTGCGAGCTGTTTGCAGCAGCGACGGCGATCGCGGCGCTCAGCTGCTGCGGCTTGTACAATCGTCCCTGCTGGCTGCAGACGATCGAGCGGTCCGTGAACGGATCGTCGTTGGTTCCTGGGATATTATAGAGCCCCTCGAGCGGAGACTGTCCGTAGATTGCGTGCAGCTCATGGGAGCTCTGCACTGACGGCACTCCGCCGAGGACCTGTGTGAGCTGCAGCACGACGACGAAGCTCCACAGCGCCCAGTTGTACGCGCGCTTGGCAAGCCGCAGCCAGCGCTGGCATCGCTGGAGTTCCTCACCATCAGTCATAGCCTCACTTGTCGGTCTGCTCACCCGCCGGCTTCTCGTCGACACGTGAAAACTGGATCAGCCCAACCGAAACGTACTTGCTACCGGACTGTTCAATTATAGCTGCATCATTGGTGTTTTAGCGCCACGGGTGCCTTCCCACACATCTCTCCTTGACCTGGTGCTCTACTGCAGCTCTCTCGACTTGATATCCCACACATAGATGCCCTCGAACCGATCGTCTGTGACGCGGTGCATCGTCGGACGATCGCCCTTCAGCTTACAGACCGCTTTCTGCTCCTTGTCCGAATCCTCGCGATCCAGCGTCCACGCCATCACGAGCATGTGGTCCATGGACACGCCGCAGAGCCGGAAGGGAGCCGAGAACAGGAACCAGCACCAGTCGTGGATGGACAGCAGCACGTCGTGGCCCAGCACGAGGAACCCGGCGCGCACGACTTCGTAGGGCACGACAGTGAGTTGGAGTGGCTTCGGATTGGTCGACCGTCGCTTGGATCGCGTTGTTGGCTGGTGGTCAAATGGCTCGACGGCGTCTGCAGGCAGTGGTGGGGAATGATCTGGCGTTGTGTGGATGACGGACCACCCTATTCCACCACTGGTGGCGACTCGCAGCGACATGGCCTTCTCTACAGTCGCGACTCGCTGGCCCTGCGTGCGGGCACTCGTGTCGCTGAAGCGAACGACCAACGGTAGAAGCTGCAGCACCATCAGTGCGATCTTGAAGCCAAACACCGCGGCGATCTCGCCGTTAATGCGAAACGCCAAGTCGGTTGAGACGAAGTCTGCCAGCGTAGCGGCATCAAACTCTGCAGTGGTGACGACAGTCGCCACGCGATCATCGAATCCGAACCATCCTGAGGAGCCGATGGCAAAGCGAAGCCAGTGGAGGAGGCTGAAAAGCAGCAGCGTCGGCCCAAACAGCACGTCGCTCACGCGGCGACGCAGCAGCTTAGCCAGTAGATTCAACGTACTGAACAGCAGCATCACGAACTCGGCGATCGCAGGGTACATGACGAAGAACGCCGCGCTGAGACTCAACTGGTCGCCCTCAAAGTTGATGCCGGCGGTCCACACCGCCGCCAGGATCGTCTTGAGTCTGGGCAGCAGCATGATCGGAAGCAACTGGAACGAGCGCGCACACGCAAGGACACCAACACCCACGGTCTCACCAGTCGAGTGCAACGCCACCAAAGCCACGAACCAACGGAAGAGCAGATAGGCCATCGAGACGTTGGAGATGAACGTCTCGAGGCGGTAGGTGTTGCCGACTTGCCGGGAGAAGTCGTTGGTGAAGAGAAACAGCCCATCGCGTCGACCATTGCCGATTGCCACCGAGTTGAAGGCGTAGGACTGCTGCACGACGTACAAGTCCGAGCCCCACCATTGCCGCACCGGCTCCTCGGCGCACGCCTGGTCTCCTGACGACCCGAAGCAGTCAGTCTCATTCGCGCTGCGCGTATCAAAATGGCGGTTAAAGGTGCCGTCGGGCGTCGCACGGTCGCTGCTGATGGCGTCCGAGTACCAGCGAGACGTCACAGGAGAGCCGTGCTCGTACCAGCCATGGCGCCACGTTCCACCCGGCAGAGCAAGCCACTCAGCCGTCTTCGCCTCGCGCACAGTTCGGTTGATCACTCGCATCGCCGACAGAGATGACGCGGCGTCATCGTACTTGCCTTCGAGTCGGAAAACACACGCGCTGCCGTCTTCTCCTGGCATTGCGTAGTGAGCGAAGATGGCGTTGTCCCAGTACGGCAGGATGAGCACCGGCAGCGCGAACGGCAGCGAAAAGAGCGTTGCGTTGTCTTCGAGGCCGACCACGACTCGCAAGTGTCTGGCCGAGACGTTGTACCCCACTGTCGTGCAAATCTTGCGCAGGTTGTCGAGCGTCGCGGCGATGTGGTTGCAGTCGGTGACGTAGCGCGTGTACACGTGTGGCGCCAGTGCCAACCCTGTGCGGTCAAGAACTCGGTATCCATTGACAGACGCAGACGCAGCGCTCACCAGCGATCGGTTGGACGCAGCCACCGCGATAGCTGCAGTGAGCTGCTGGGGCTTGTAGAATCTTCCCTTGAGGCTGCAGACGATGGAGCGGTCGGCGATCGGGTCGTCGTTCATGCCCGGGATCGAGTAGATCCCTTCGAGCGGCGAGCGGCCGTAGAGGACTTGGATGCGGGACTGTCCCTGGAGGGACGCCACGCTGCTGAGCACCTGCGTCAGCTGAAGCAAAGCCACAAAGCCCCACAGCGACCAGCGGTAGAGACGCCTGGCCGCTCGCGTCCAGCGCTGACGGCGCAGCAGCTCCTGCTCCTGCTTCTCATCCGGCGTTTGCCATGCGCGACGTGCCATGGTCTCCGTTATTGAGACTGCGTGTGCCTTTTGCGCTTCCTCAGTCGACCCCGTCGCTTGAAATAGTCGCCTCAACTGCTGCTTGCTGTGGATGCGTTCGCCGCTTGAGTAATCTCGCTCAACAGCGCGTCGTAGTCAAAGCGGAATGTGAAGTTGACGCCCTGGTGCATGGTAATCGAACACAAGATCGTCACGAAGCAGCCCACGAGCTTGCCCTGCAGCGTCATCCAGTACTTTTCCAGCACAAAGGCGAGCTGGTGGAGGGGCGAGATGCCGTACTGGCTCTTCATGAACCAGCACATGAGCGCGAACGACACGCTCTCCAGCACGGCGTAGGACAACGCGTTGGTCGTCGTGGCGTGGATCTGCGCTGCGGCCATGTTCGCGAGCACGAGGTTGTAGCGACGCGTGTGCGGGATGCGGCTCGCCACGCGGATGTAGAGGCTGTACGCGAGCGGCATGAAGATCTCCATGTACTCGACAAACACCAGCACCTCACACGAGAAGATGCGGTGCAGCGCGTGCTCCACACGTCGGGCTTGAGCCTGTGAGGCGTTGCCCAGCACGATGCCGTCGATTTGTTGGATGGCAGGTTGGGCTGCTGGCGGCGAAGCTGCTGGTTGAGGAACAATCCTCGCATGGTTGGGGCCATGAGCGCCTCGAATTGCGTCCACGGTTGGCGGCGTCACCAGAATGGAGCGAGCCGTGAGACGCGAAGCTGGGGCCGTCATGGTGTCGAATGCGCTCGCACTGGGCTTTGCCTCCAGTCCCTTTGCTTGTGGCTGATCCGCAATTGCGTCTTCGAGTAACTTGAGCGCTGGTGCAACAGTACGCGTGGTGTCCATGAGCCCCTCGTCGCCCAGGTACATGCGCACTTCGAGCGCCACTTGCATGAAATCCATGAGCATGATCAACGCGCTGAGCTCGAAGGACGTGGCGTATTGCAAGCACAGCGTCTGGTACAACGCGCCCGAGATCTCCACCATGCAGATCGTGACCATGACCGTGAGATCGTGGACGTGCTTGGAGTACATCCACAGCCACTTCTTGACCACGACTTTGATGAGTGGGAACGACAGCACCATGGCAATCTGGATGGAGCCAGGGACTCGCGCGAAGCCAGCGGCGAGCAGGAGAAACAGGTAGAACAGCGAGATGTCGGCGCCCAGCACGGGCACGTACAGCGCCAACGCCTGCTTCTTGGCCATGATTTCGCGTCTCGCGAACAGCAAATGGCCAATGATGACGAGGAGTGACCACGGCACGATGCCCATGAACTCACGGAACGGCACAGGGTACCGTCCCCAGACCAAAGCGACGGCGAGCCAGAGCGCCTCCAATAGCACGGCCGTGAAGACTGCGATGCCTGCGACTCGACGCAGCGAATACCCAACGTCGCTCAGCTCCAGCGCCTGCTTGACCGTGAGCAGGAACATGAACGTGAAGATCCCGTGAGCGATCAAAGACCGAACAAGTGACGACGCATTGCCTCGGAGACCGTCGCGCGGGTCGCCCAAGGGCAGCAGCTCAATGCCGAGGGTGACGACAATAGCAGGAAGCAGCGACGCGACGAGCACGAGCATCACGCGGGCGAAGCCATGAGTCTGCTCGTAGCGACGCAAAAGCAGCAGCTTCCCCACGGAGTAGCGGCCTGTGATCTGGTCATCGCTCTGTCGCCAGTTGTCGTCCGAGGAGTCCGCCATGCCGCTCGCAGTGAATCGATCGTGTGGAGTGTCGTCGCTCTTGCTGAAAACCGACGTAGCGGTCAGACCCCAAGTCTCACGAAGCGTGTATTCTTGGTCTCCTGTCCTGTAACTACTTGGTCTCACCTTTAGGGAACGGAGCTGACGCTGCGTTTGCTGTAGTCGAAGCGGAAGGTGAAGTCGATGCCCTGGTGGACTGTCGCCGAGTTGATGATCGTGATGAACGTGCCCAACAGCTTGCCGTGGAGCGTCATCCAGTACTTTTCCAGCACGAATGCGAGCTGGTAGAGCGACTGGATGCCGTATTTTCGGTGCATGAGCCAGCACATGAGCGCCAGCGACACGCTCTCAAGCCCAGCGTACACGAGCGAGCTCACGACCGCTTGCACCATCTGCGCGCGCGTCATGGACATCAGAACGTAGTTGTACTTGGCGTTGGGCAGATGCCACGCCACGCCAACGTACACGCTGTACACGAGCGGCAGCAGCACTTCCATGAACTCGACAAACAGCAGCACCTCACTAGCAAACAGCAACTGCAGCGACTGCTCGAGCAGCCGCGCCTGGTCCCGGCGCTCGATCGTGAGCCCGTCGATATGAATGGCCGCTAGCGAGTGCGGTAGCTGGGATCTCGTCGAACTGGTGGAGTTATCTGGATTTGGTAGAATAGGCATCACGATCGCCTGAGACGAGAGGTCGAGAAGCTGCTTCCGCGTCTCGTTAAACATCACAGCTTGTGGCAGCTGCACGGACTGCGCGGCGGCTGCGAACGATGCGCGCATGGCCTTCGCGCGTGACGCGCTGAACGCGACCGTTGCTAACTTGGCGGGGCGAGTTTCCGTGACGGAGTTGGTCGTGAGAGCCTCGACCTTGGACGTCCGCCTGGAAAACCACGACCGCAGCGACGACGTCGGTGGCTTGGCCAGTAAACCTGCCGTCGGGCCAGTCTTCACGGCGCTCTTGTCGATCTCTGCGGCTCCTGGGAACAGCGCGGTCTCGACGATCTTGACGGCTGTGTTTAGCGTACTCTGGTTGTCGGCGATGTAGTCTCGAGCCATGTACAAATGGACTTCAGCGACGGCCTGCAGGAAGTCCATGACCATGAGCAGCACACCGAGTGATTGCGATTGAACGTGCTGCAGACACACAGTCTGGTAGAGAGCGCCGGAGATCTCCACCATGCAGATCGTCACGTCGGTCGTGAGGTCGCCGAGTGAGAAGGCGAGCCGCCACAGCATTTTCTTGAGAAACACCTTGGCGATCGGGAAGCACAGGATCATGGCGACTTGGCCTGGCAGTGGCACGTAGGCGAAGCCGATCGAAAGCCCGAGAAACGAGTAGAAGAGCGTGAGCTGCGCGCCCATGAGCGGCAGGATCCGACGCAGCGCATCGCTGTGGGCCACGAGGATTCGCTTGGCGCACAACCAGTGGAACAGCGCGACCAGCACCACGAAGGGCACGAGTCCGACGAACTCGCGGAAGGGGACTGGGTACCGCCAGAGAAGCATGAACGGCAGCCACACGAGCTCGAGGGTGACGCCCACGAGCGCCGCGATCACGCCGACGCTTGTGACTGAGTAGCCGTCGTCGGGCAGCTGGATGGACGCCTTCAGTGACAGCAGCATGGCAAACGTCATCACCGTGTGCGACGCGATGGACCGGAGCAGTGTGACGCCGTTGTGGGCGAACCCCGCTGATGGATCTCCGAGCGGCATGCCCTCCATGGCCAGCATCACAGCGAGTACTGGCACAGGCGCGAGTAGCAGCACACCGGCGACGCGCCAGCGGCTCGCGTGCGCGGCATAGTCGTGGAACACGTACAGCTTTTCGATCGAATAGCGTCCGAGGTACTGGTGGCTGCTCTTCCAGCGGTGCAGCTTGGCGAAGAGCCGCGACGCGCGCTTGAGCAGAGCCATCGTGTCGTCGTCGTTCCTCTTCGCTTAGCTTGGACCTTCAGCACTAAGTGATGTGTGTATGGAAGCCGCGAGGACCGCAAGTCGGACACAACAAACCTCCATCTCCATCAGTCAACGCCGCCGCTCATCCTTGTGGGCGACCGACAAGACAACGGCCCTGCGAGTGAGACCGCGAGATGGTTCTGATCGGGAGAGGAGGGCAGATGGCTATAAAAAAAGATACTCACGCAACGCTGGTTTCCGCAGGTACACGGATGGCTCCTTGGTCCTCCACACGCCGCCTCCCTCTTTTGTCGCTTGGTGAGCAACGCCACCATGCTTCGTTCAACGACGCAGGTCGTGCCGCTGGAGGGCCACAGCCACGGACCGGGAATCGGACTGGAGAGCGTGGTGAGCCAACGCCACTTGCAACTGCGCACGCACCGAGAGAAAGTGAAGGCGTTGCGTCACAAGCTCAAGCCACGACGTCGCCACCTCGTCTCGCTCATACCGTTGCTGCAGGCGCTCAACAACTGGGCGTCATGCGCCCTTTTGGTCGGGCTGGTGATGTCCCAGTTCACGTGCATCATCTGGGATACGCTCACGGCCGAGCAGTATATGATCTACGGCAAGCCGCCCTCCCAGGGCCCGTTCGCGATCGAAGGCTTCAACGACGAGCCGTACAGCGACCGCAGTCTCGCGTGTGTGATGCACGGCCGCCTCTACAAGCCCATGCAGCTCAGCGTCGTCCTGCAGGCGTCGTCATCACGGTCTCACATAGTCGACACTACGGGCTCGTCAATCAGCGGCTACCGGATCGTCCAGCGCGAAGAGATCGAGCTACGCGACGAGATCGCCAAGAGATACGAAGTGGCGTGCAACGCCCTCGCCGCTCGGCTCGACGGCATCACACGAGCCTGCAGAGCTCTGGGGTACGACGTCGCCGTAGACAACGTCCGGGTCGTGGACGGGTTACACTCGAACGTAACCAAGGTCGTCGCCAACTCGCTGCCAGTGCTCATCCTGCCGTACTGGGACAACGCCGTGTACGCGCGATACGTGATGCCGAGCCTCGACGGCAGTGCGTGTATGTTCCGGCTCAGTGGCGAGTTCGACACCACCAGCGAGCACAGTGCGTGGCTGTCTGCCGTGGACAGGTCCGTGCGGGAACGCAAGACCGCCGAGTGGCTGGGGATCCCCCCAGGCAACGGCGCGACGTGGAGGAACGGCTGGCTGCAGGATCCGACCACGGGCATGCGCTGGTACTCGGACATCATCAGCACAAAGCTCGGCAACTCGCTGGGCTTGGTACGCAGGCAGTTCGACGTCGTCCACGCAGAAGAGGTCGACTGCTCCACCGACTCGCCCGCCGCGGTGGCCAACTGCAGCACGTCGGCCATCGACGAGTGGTGGGGCACCAAGTTCATGAGCCGCGACACGACGCTCTGGTCCAACTCCGTGGCCATCTCCAACGGCACGCGCTTCGGCGTCTTCATCTACGAGGCCGTGCAGGAACGCTACGTGCGCAGCATCTACGACATCGCCACGTTCCTCTCCAACTCGACGGTCGCCGCGTTGCTCTTCCGGTGGCTGGCGGCGTCGCTGGCGCTGATCAACGCCTACCGCCGCGGGTACTCGCCGTCGCTGGGCAGCACGGGCATCGGCTGCCTCTCCAACACCCGCAGCTTCGAAGTGCTTCCGCTGATCCTTCTACCGCGCATGAAGACGGCGCTGGCCGCGTTCTTCACCGCCGGCTGCAAGTTCGAAGGCGAGCAGCGGCCCTTCGGCGAGGCCTGGTTCGCCATCTACCCGGGCATCGCCGAGACCATGCTGTTCTACTACAGCGTGCTGAATCTCGTGGCCAAGGCGCTACACAGACGCTCGAGCGACGCGCTCTTCGGCGTCTCGCTGGCCGTGCTGTGTGGCCTCCACGTGCTGAGGCGGCATCTCGCCAACAGCGGCTGGTTCGAGTTCGACGGCCGCGTGACGTCCGTGATGAGCGCACGCGAGTTCGAGAAGCTCACGCTCGTCGACTTCTTCATTTCGGGCGCAGCGCTGCGGCTCAACGGCAGGATCTGGTCCATCTTCGGCTTCAAACTGGCCGTGCTCGCGCTCAACCTCATGCCGCTGGTCATTGGCACGACGAAAATGCCGCCTTTCTCGTGGCCAGTCGAGAGCTCCCCCGCGAAAGTGACTACTGTCGAGCGGGCGATCAAAGTGCGCGCTTGTGACAGTGCCGGCCTCGGCCGGACCTCGCCGCAGTATGAGACCACTGAAGCCCACGGCCGCAGACTCGACTGCTACGAGCTCGTGCGACTGGGCTACGTGGTCTACGGAGACAGCTTCGTGATACCATTGGGCGACTGGATGATCCTGCTGCTGTTCGCAGTGACGCGCACCCAACGACGTGAGTCCAGCCTGAGGGTTCTGGGCTTCAAGGTCACGGTCTCCGATAAGCACGAGGGCCATTTACGGCTGGAGGTCGAGGCTGCGACGCCACAATTGTACCAGCACAACGACCCACTGCTGAGAGAGTGCAGCGTGTGGGACGTATCAGCGATGCCGCTGTCGTGAAAGCCGAAGCCGCGAATACAAAAAACAAATCCAAAATATTCGTCCACCTCCACCCCGCCTCTCTCTCTCTCAGCCTTTCTACGCTGTCTGTCTAGCTCAGCCGCTTGAATCACGAATACAACGGCTCCTTGAACGCCACGTAGAACTGCACGGCGACCGCGATGGCGAGAAACAGCACGACGCCCACGAGCGACAGCAGCAGCTCCGTCGGCTGATTGCGCAGCGACGGCGGCAGGTACGGCAGCGCGCGGCCGTTCACCGTCTCCATCAGCGCGTTTAGCTGTGACTGCTCCTCCTGCGCCTGTGCTGGCTTCTTCAGCGAGTCATCCGTCTCGGCAGCGTCCTCGTCGCTCGCCTTCTTACTGAGATGAGCGCGCAGCCGCACGTCGAGGTCCATCTCGTCGATGCTCGTGCCGTGGGTCTCCTTCCACTCGCGCTGCCGCACAATGTAGCTGTCCACCCACGCGGCTTCCTCGGCGTCCAGCGAGTCGCGCTGCTCCAGCATGCGCTTCAGATAGAAGTCTCCGACCTCGTCGGCGTGCTCGTCGAGCGCGTTCTCGAGCGTGCGCAGCAGCTCCTGCTCCTCTTCGTCGTCCTCTTCGTCGCCCGACTCGTCGTCCTCGTCTTCCTGCGGCGCGTAGTCGCTGTCGTCGTCCTCATAGTCCTCAAACTCCTGCTCGAACGCCTTCTTCTCGGCCTCGTACGCGTCCTCTTCGCCCGCAAAGTCCGCCGTCACCTCTTGCGAGTGCTCGCGCGACGTGTCGCCGTCGCCGCCCAGCGACAGCATCTCGTCCACGAGCTCCACGGGCTCATTCACGTGCGTCTCCAGCAGCAGCGCGTACGAGTCGTCGTGCTTCGCGGGCTTGGCGAAGCCCGTGGCCGTCGGGGATGCGTGGGCCACCTTCAACATGGCGGCGGGTCGTATCGGGCCGCTCGGGTCGAACTGCTTGTGGCTCGCAACGGCGCGACGGCTCGCGCTGCTTTCTTCGCAGAATCCAACGGTCGCAGCCAGAGCCAGTGGGTCAGAGGCTCCGCGGGTCTCTCAAGCAGCCTAGATAGCTCTCCACGCGAGGAGTGCGCTAACCGACGAGTCCGTTTGGGATGGTGGCGCGCCTTTCGCTGAGAGTTCGGCGCCCTGGGGATGGGCAGCGACTGTTGGTGCTAGGGACCTCTGTTACGGCATAGACACGTTGAAGATGGGGAGCTCAAGTATCACATAGCAAAGGGTTGACGTCCATATGGATGCGTCTGAAGATTCAATGTGGACCATGTGGACCATGCAAAACATCAATCTGAGAGAGCTGTGCGTTGCCTTTCTACCTACACGTGGACTAGGCGATCCGTGGGCGCGTTTCCGGGCGCTCGCTTGTACAGTTTCGGCGTGAGGGGCGTGGTCGCAGGCGATGCCATCAGTCCGCTCTCAGCGTCGCCCTCAGTCTCCGCTGACGCAGGGGGGAACGTGTCGAAATCGGAGCTCGCGCGGGACTTCTGCGAGCGCTGGGTCTCAACTTTAGCGATCTGGTAGATGCGCAGCGCTACGATGGCAAGGATCACCGAGCCGAGGATCGTGGCGTAGATGAGCGTGGTCCAGAAGTTGGCCTGCAGTGGCTCGTCGCCGAAGGGGCGGTGTTTCTTGAGCACGCCACCGCGATTGTCGAGACCTCCTGCGCCAGGAGGACCAGCAGCGGCCACCACTTGCTTCTCCAGCTCTTTCTCCAGCAAGTGGATCATATCCAGTCGAGAATTAGCGATCCGCGTCCAATTCGCCACCTACAGACAAGGCAATTGTCTGTATTTCCATATTCATTTCATCATACAATTCATCTAGCTCTGCGTACCTGGTTGCGTAGCTCCTCCATCTCTTGCTGCATCTCGCTGCGCTGCCGTAACAGCGATTCGATCTGCGGGCTCATCATTTGGTGCAGCGTGAAGGACCCGACGCCGCCCATGAGCATCATGCCCATGCACACGCAGAGGCCCTTGACGACCCACGTGACGCCGCCAGAGAACGAGAAGATGGCAATCAGTGACGCCACGAACCGCGTCTGCGTGACACGTGACAGGCAGCGTGGCATGCGCGCCCGCCAGCCTGCGCTCGTCGTTCCACGGCCGCCAGAACTCATCGGCGAGGAGCTCCCTGGAAGAAGTGGCTCCGCGTCGTCAGTACCGGGGCTCTCGCGACCGCGATTGCGCGAGACGGGAGGCGACAGCGCCATGGAGGACAGCGACGCCATGCTGCTGCTGTCGCCTGCGCTGCTGGCGCCTGCGATGTCGATCACCGTGGCTGCCGACGCCGCCATCATCTCGTCGGTCGTTCTTCTCTTCCGCGAGTGTGGGATGGGCGAGTGAGCACGCGACTGGCAAAGAACCATCTGACTTGTTGTTTGTATTGGAATTGATATCAGGTTCGTAACATGCGTCAATCGTGTGATTGCGCTTTTCACACACGTCACAGACGACAGATCGCAATATAAATTGGGGTCATCAATTAATTGTGAACCTTGTGCTGGACTTTCCTATCGGCCTGCAGCTCCTCATCAGCGACGGCGACTACGGTCGCGACTAGCACTTCGGCTGGGACTGCGGCGCGTGCGACGGCCGCCTCGGCCTCGGCTTCGACTGGCACTACGACTGCGGCTAGCACTGCGATTAGGACTGCGAGGACGCTTCGCTGTAGAGCGACGAGCGGGCGGGGGACTCGGAGACGCACGACGCGAACGCTTCGCAGGTGGGGAGGCCGAGCGAGAACGAGAGACCGAACGAGAATGAGAGCGGGACGGTGAGCGCTTGCTAGTGGCTCGCTTCTGAGCGGGTTTCTTGTCGCGACGGTCCGGCGATGGGCTGCGGCTGGAGGCCGACGAGGACGACGAGCGGGAACGAGAACGAGATCGAGAACGGGAGCTGGACGACGAGCGGGACGACGCTGAGCGAGAGCGACGGCTGCTGGTGCGGCCACGGGGCTCAGGCTTGGGTTTTGGCTCTTCTTCCTTCTTGGCTGGCGCCGGCACCGTCTCCTTCACCTCCTCCTTCACAGGCGACTTGGCTGGTGACTTCTCCTTCTCGACCCGTTCTTTCTTCGGCTCTTCCTTGAGCTCCGCTGGCTTGGGCTTTTCGGATTCAACTGGCTGCTTGGGCAGTGGCTTCGCCCATCGCGTCGTCTTTCTTACCGGAGCGGGGCTTCCCTTCTCCTCCTCCTTTGGCTTCTCCTCCTTGGCGGCTTCCTCCTTGACTGGCTTCTTCTCCTGAACAGGACTCGCCGAGCGCGAACGCGAACGTGAGCGAGATCTCGAGCTGCGTGAGCTGGCAGAGGACGACGACGACGATGCCGACGAGGAGCGAGAGCGGCGCGAGCGACGGCGGTCCTTGGCCTTTGTCTTGGTCTTTTCCGGCGTCTTGGACCGCGACCGCGACGGTGACTTCCTACGGCGGCGTTTCTCCGGACTCGGGGAACGCGACGCACTGCTGCTGGCACTGCGACTGCGGTTGCGCGAGCGGCGCTTCGTGTCCTTCCCACGGTTGCGGCTACGGCTGCGACTGCGACCGCCTCGGGCCTTGGACTCGACTGGCGGGCGACTGGACCGCCCACGGGACCGCGATCGGGACTTGGATCTGGACCGGCGGTCGCTCTTCTCGTCCTTGATGCGGAACCGCTCGGCTCTCTCCTCTCTCTCCTTCATCCGCTGCTGGCGCGCCGCCTCGCGCTCCTCGTACTCCTTCTTCTTACGAGCGATCCGCTCCTGGCGTCGCTTTTCCTGCATCTCCGGGTCGAAGCTCTCGCCCGGAACGTAGTCTTCCGCGATGCCAAACGCGCTCTTCATGCGGCGGTCCTCCTCCTCCTTGCGCTGCGCCCTCGCGTGGCTGCTGCTGCCTCCACCGGTCTCCTCGTTCCGCTGGCTCTGGCTCTGCGTCTGCTCGGCCAGCCTCGCCAGCAGCCGCTCGCGCTCGCGCGTGATCTTGCTGGCGATCTCGTCCTCGTCGCAGCCGCGGTCCTCCATCTCCATGGACATCTCCAGCAGCGTGACCTCGATCTTGCGCTTCTGCTCGTGCAGCAGAATGTCGGCGTTGGCCACCGCCGGCTTGCGGCCGCCATCACCAAAGCCGCGGTCGCTGCCGTGGCCGCGCTGGTTACGCGCCAGCGTCTGCCGCGTGCGCGTGGCGTTCACGTGGCTGAGGTTACGCTGCACGTAGCCATTCGTACCCGAGCCGCGCACCGTGCGTAACCCAATGCCGTTGTACATCTTCCGCTCGCTCGCTTCGCTTGGTGGCGGCGCCTGCTAATGCCGATGATGGAGCGAGCTGTTGGGGGAGGGGAGCGAACCAACAAACAAACCCCAGAGAGACAGTACAGTATCCACCCGAATAGAAGCACATTCGTACTTAGTGGAGGACTCGGGCAGCTCACACGTCGCAGAAAGGCAACCGTCGTCTGTAGTTGCCTTTCTGGTATTTTGGGGCTCGTTGGTCTTTGGCTCCTATCCGCTTATAGACATCACAGCTTGATGCGTGATGCGTTCGCCCGCCGCGACTTCCGAACGTCTGTACTAGACGGCAGGCCAGACGCGGTAGTATGACCGGCCACGAGGCCATTGAGAATGCCGGCTCTGCTCCCTCCACGTCGACGTCGCGCTCCCAGAACCAGCGGCGCCGGCGGCTTCGTGGCGTCTGCTTCGTGGTCACCAACATGGTCATGCTCGTCGGCCTCCTGGTGTTGGACATCCGAGATCTGTACTACAAGACGCAGTGGGTCGGACCCTTCGACTCGTTCGCTTTCGACGGCAACGGCGACCACGTCTTGAACGAGCTCGAGCTCATCCCAGCGAAGCGCGCCGACGCAACAGGCCAATTCCTGCCACGCACGAGCGGCTGGTCGTCTTTCCTGGAGCCCTGTGAGCGCATGTTCGCCACCTCATTCTTCATGGTCGCTTTCGGTATCAACTGTCGTGTTGGTGGTCCGAAGAACGCCACCATCGTCCCCAAGCTAGTGCTCAGTGGCACGATACGAGTCGACTCGGTCGCGTGGGCCTGCTGCCAGCTTCTCCACTACCACCGCCGGCCTGATCATTGCCATAGTCGACTGATAACGCGATTTCTCAGCCGGTACGCGATCGAAGCACCGAGGATACCACGGCTCGGGATGGCTCGCCCTGGATCTGATGCTGAAGACGAGATCCTGTACTTGCTGAACGTGATCACCATTAGTTCAACGACCACGCGAATCGTGTGCGTGGAAGCTTTCGAACTCCAGGCAATGGGTTTGTATCGCCCCAACATCTTCGGTTGCGGCAGTAGCTCCATATTTACAGGCGCGTTGGCTGGACTCCACGCGACGTATCTCCGCGAACTGCTCAGCGACAAAGCCTGGCTCACACGGGACGAGATTGACGTCATGAATCTTTACTTCTCCGTGCGGCAGAATGACAGGAGCGACTACATTGTCCGCAACACCAGCGACAGTCTGCTCATCGCCAACCACAACCCACACATGAACTTCTCCACGTCTGGGCATCTCTTCGTCGTCGTCATCCTCATCGACATCTTAACTTTCATCCTCCTGCTGTACAGCTCACTGCAAATCGTCTACTGCTTGCTGCTGCCGCAACTGTACTTCAACCTCGGTCTCACCAGTCGATCCGTGCCGTTCTTTAAAGGCAGCACGTGGATGTCGTTGGTCTCCCGGTCTCTCCACCGCAGTCGTCCTGTCGCGATCCTCCATGCGATCTCCACGGTCGCGTCCTGGCAGCTCATCATGCCCAACTCATTGATTTGGTCGTGGACCGAGGCTCGGGGAGGACAATTACAGGCCATTCTCACGTCGTTGCGGTCCGGTAGCCTCATCCCAATCTTCTTCATCTGGATCTGGGACGTCATTGTGCTGTTTATCGGCGAGAACGTGGCGTACGCGGTCACGAAGCGCACGTACATCTCCATGCCCGAGCTTCTCCTCGTCTCGTGTGGCGTTGCCTTCGTCCGACGAGCCGACTATTTGTCAATCAGCACAACCAAATACAGCAAGGACGGCCAGCGGTTAACCGACTCGAGCTCCTTCACCAACGCAGTCGGCTATTCGAACTCCTACGACGACGCCCATCAGCTCACAGTGTCCAGCTACCAGCACCGCGACGTCGTCTTCATGCCACTCGTGCGACTCATAGCGTGGTGTCTCGCGGCCTGTTACATGTACGTGCTGGTGAAGATGGTGCCCTTCGCGATCCGCTCGCGTCGTTCTCGACGGCGAGACGCAGCGCCGGACCCTCGTGGTTTGGTCCCGTACGAGCGGCTCCCGGTTGAGGTCGTCCTCGATCAGCCCATTCGAGCCTTAAGTCTGCTGCGCTTCCGCATGGAAATGGAGCTCACGGGCCCCAGTGTGAGGCAGCGGTACATCTACGCACCCCTCTACTTCGACTTCGGGACGCTCGTAGACCTTGAAGGCAACCACCTGCAACGTAGAGGCTTCTTCGAGGGGATTCCTCCGTTTATAGACCTCAGTATCCGCATTCCAGTGGGCAGCAGCGTGGCGATGACGGGCAGCACGCTGGCGATGGCGGCAGAAGGCCTGCCGTTCACGAAGGCCTACTCGACGAACATGCTCGCAGTCGCGGCCCACCGCGCGTCACTGCGGTTCATGGGACAGAGCGAAAACTCGTCAGTCGTGCATCCGGAGTCGGCGGTGATCGATCTGCGTCCCCATCGACTCTCGGAGCGCTGGGCCCAGCGCCGCATGTCTTTCAACGTGCCGATCCATTGATGGTGGAGGAGTGTAGCCATTTCAGCTGAATTGCCTAATTTAGGACAGGGATGTCACTAAATTGAAATCGATCTTTTCGTGAGCAGCGCAGTGTGTCTGACAGTTGACGAATGGTACCCAAAGAAACGAATGGCTGAAGGATGGATGGAGAGCGGTGGGATTCTTACACGCACATACTCATGGCTGGCGCTGCAGCAGCAGCTAATCTGTTAGCAGATAGCTGCTGCTGTGGGAGCCAGGCTCATACTCACGAAATACTATTTATGGTGGCGTACTGACGTAGGCGCAGTGGCGTCGACAATGGCGACGCCTGGGTCTCATCTGTAGCCACCGTTCGCAGAATACCGAGACGACCCCGGTCGCGACGAGGGCGGCGGCATCGAGTTCGAGTGGTTGAAGGCGCGTCTGAGCGCAGGCGGCGCGACAGGCGGAAGAGATGAAGCAACAGGCGGAGACTGGGCCAGCCCACCGACGATGACAGGCGACACGAGACCCGACGGCGGCGAGCTGTATGAGAGGCCAGAGCTGAAGCTGGCGCGACGCTGGAATGTGGATTCCTTCGAGTCCAGACTCTGGCTGTGGCGGTACGCCGGGCGTTGGCGTGGGAACTTGGCGAACGACGCGGGGTGCGTCGCCGGAGTGGAGGTGCTGCTGAGCAGATTCAGGGCCGCGAGATCGATCGAACCGCCGTGCTTGCGAGGGTCGCCGACGTCCCAGTTGGATTTCCTCCGCTTCCGTCGCTCGAGCCGTTGGCGTTCGCTCTCTGTAAGCTGGATGGTTGGCTCGGCGGCTACAGTCGAGGTCTCGGTGGGGAACGTCGGAGTATGCTGAGGCTCCTGTTGCTTGCGCTTCACGGGCAGCTTTTCCAGCGGCACGGGGTCGTTCTGGTGCTCTGCAGTGGCACCATTGGGGCCATTTAGCAGCGAAGACAGCATTGGCTTCACAGAGGGCTTGTCAGACACTGAAGACGGCTCCGTCTCGTCCAGCATCATCTTCTCCGGCGACGGGGTGCGTGACAACACGACCACGCCGTCCACTTCCTTCACTTTGGCCGACGGGCTGATGGACGCGGACGCCGCCGTCGGACTGGCGCGCTCCATGGGCGGAGACAGCGACGACGATTCCACGGCAGGCGGCATCGTCACGCGGAGCTCACCCGAGGCGGCCGGAGCACTGACTTGTTCTGTGCTGTTGCGAGGCTGCCTCCGTGCCGCCTTGACCTCTCCAGGCTCGGCGTCCGACACGACCTCTCCGTCTTCAGCAGCTACGGCAGTTCTGTTCTCCCCTGTCCCTGTCGTAGCCGGCGTCTTCACCACAACCAGATCTGCGACTTGTGACGACGCAACAGCCTTCCCATCCTCTTCGTCAGCCTGTAGCCGCGGCTCCGTCTGTGCTGGCTGAACATGTTCTTCCGTGGCGTTCGCCGTGGCGTCTGCGGTGGTATCAGCGTCGCCCCGGGCCTCAGATCCCTCGCTCTGCTGTAGCTGCTGGCTCCAGCGGAGCATCCACTTCATCTTGGGCGTCGTGAGCCGCCGCGACGCGCTCGCTTCGTGCGCTTCCGCGGCCGCGTCACCGCTGTCTGTGGCAGCGCTCGTGACGATCGTAAGCGCCATGGCAGGCTTGCTATGGCGCCCAGAGAGCCTCTGTTCCAGGGGCTTCGATGCCGCTGTCATGGTGAGCTGTTCGCGTGACGCTGCGTCTAAACTTTAGACTCTGTAGTGGCACTGTGATGGAGAGCGATGGAGATCAGGGGCGGAAGCACTGCACACAGCCCACAGAGCTCAGCACAGCAGAGCACGCACACGGGATTCTTGGCCGCCCGAGGAGGAGCAGGATGATGCGCCATGCATCGATCGGCCCCCGCTACATAAACTCGGAGAGCTAAACCTCAGGTATCACATGCGAAAAACCTCGGCGAAGAATACCGCACATTCTGCCCAAATGACAGGACAAGGTGTAGTGGTATGATAAGGATCAAAACACGTCATGGTTTTCTTTCAACGCGCCAATGACGTCTGTTAAAGGGTACCGTGTTTTGATATCAAGGGCTGAGGTGTGGATCTGCGGTCAGGTATCAGTCAACCTGTGGGGTTGCCACAAGGGAGGCACTACCGTCCAGGATTTTTTTCATAGACGGGCCATTTTCGACGTTTTCAATCGCCGCTAAGCTGCTCCACAGTCCTCGGGAACGGCACCCTTGTGGAAGGTATGTGCATGAATTACCGTTCTAACGCAACCGGTTAGAGGCTCGTGTGACTAGTTCTCGAGATATCGAGCCCGTACTTAGCCGGATACATACGGTCGTATCAAAATATCCAGGATTTATGCAGCATCCACACGCGATTTGTCCCGCGTTGCACGAGCCACCTGGAAAAAAATCCTGGACGGTAGTCTCTGCCTT